>JAQFZC010000020.1:0-129452 GCA_034695205.1 Dicyrtoma fusca
GTCTCTAATACAGCCCGGGTCCGAACCCAAGTTTTACTTAGAGCCCGGGGGGCTCTATTAGAAGATATACGGTATATTATAGTTTATAGTACCTACTTTTACGAATTGACTAGAGATAACCTTAATTTCAGTAACCTCAGCCAAAGACTTAATTTTTTTTAACTAGACATGCAAAAATAATGAAAATTGTTTTATAAGTTCAGCCGTCCACTTTAGGAAATACTTTGTGCGGACATTCGGCTCGGATTAAATTAGTCAAAATCATCAAATGTATTATTGTCTGCCGGCCTGCCCTGTATAATAATTGTTCAACATTCCAACGTATGTATATCTACATCAATGGTCAACATAAAATGCTTCAGCTTCCATCCTGATTTAACTTGATTTGCTTTGAACTTTAATAAAGTGCTATTAGACTGATTTGGCACTTACGACTATCCATTCTTCCACTGGTATTTAACTGTGGCAGTTCTGATTTCAATTGGTTAGATTTACGTTGTACTTGTTATGGTGTGCGACGTAGTTGCAAGGTGCACGACATAAGACTAAAAGCGTCCTTCAACAATCGTAGGGGTTTCACTAGTTTTATGCTTCACCAATACACAGAAGGTGCTTACATACCTAGGCAGGGAGTGCATTAGCAAAAAATGTAGAGCATGGAATAATTGTCTAAAAATAATCTTGTAAA
The DNA here is from genome assembly GCA_034695205.1 of Dicyrtoma fusca. NCBI lineage: Eukaryota > Metazoa > Arthropoda > Collembola > Symphypleona > Dicyrtomidae > Dicyrtoma > Dicyrtoma fusca. The sequence continues at coordinate 689 of JAQFZC010000020.1, forward strand.
CTACTTGCAATGTTTAAACATGAGTGTTTCATGCCATTGGTCAAATTGACATACAAATTAATAATAACATTTTTTTATTATGCACAGGTTGTAAGTTTGAACTCTGGATGATATTTCTTCATCACTGGAGTTGGACGATTGACTAGTCAGAGGGCAGAGGGAGGTTTTGTGCCAAGGAGCTAGGTGCAGCGAGCGATTGGAGCTAATTCCACGAGCCAGCAAGACTTGTGATGATGTAGGGGAAAGAATGCCAGTCCAGTCGCCTCGAACCAAAAAAAGTAGTATAGTTCACAGATCTGAGTCACTGAGATCAGAGGTGTCTGATGCATCTCAGCAGAGTAAGCGAGTCTCATTCAACCGTGACGTGCACGTGAAGAGAATTCCAAGAGGCTCAACCGTTGTCGACAGAAATGGGAAATTAGTGGCTGTGCTCGATGGTGGTGGTGACTTACCAAAAGGTAAAGCCTCCGAGTCCGTCTCAGCCTCACCCAATGGACGACTTTGGGTCAATAGTTTGGCTCCCAGTAAAGAAGCACTTCCGGAGGAGGAACTACTGCGAGAGGCTGAGACCATACTGAAGCACGTGGACAGTGTCACCTGCAGCACGTCGGGCTACGACACTCGATCCCTGGAAAGGTCAAAGAGTAGTGCGAGCAATCATAAGCAGAAAGGGAAATCGGTGCAGAAAAGTCCTAGTAGGTTGAGCGATTTCTTTTCACGAACACTTCCGTCTCAAATCAGAAATAAATCCCAACCAACTCCACAGTTACATAAGTCCACTCAAAATATCCCTGTAACCAATGGGACTAAACACTACGCGAATGGTGGTGCGGATCAAATTCTGGATGACTCGTCCCAAACATTGAGACGGAGTGTTTCAAGTGACCTCTCTATTGGACATCTAAATGGTAGTATTTCAAAGAGTGAACCTAATCTCTTCAAAGGGGTCCGCTATAACAAGGTAGCTAAAATAAAGAAACCCCATGGAAATCGGGTGGCGCTCAATAGCATTGGTGAGACTCCGACCAACAGTAGCAGTGGCAGTGGGAGTGACAAAGACTCATTGCCCAAGAAAGTGTCCACATCAGACAGTCCAGTGAGTAGTCTTAGCGGTCCGGAAGAGCCCAGCATGGCCAGTCGAGACTACAATAATCACAGAGTCTCGTCCATTGTTCAGCAGTTAAGCAATAGGAGGGGACCCGAGTCTCCAGAAAGAAATTCCTTCAGTCGCACCCCAGTCGTTGAGCCCCTGTCGGGAAATACGCACAATAACAATCAGCCCTTCTCCTACATCACTGGCAACCTCAACAATAACAGTGACCACAGTACAAGTAGTGGAGAACGAGGGAGGTCGCCAGTAAAAACAACAGGCACAAGCGGGAAGTTGCTCTCCTCGCCGAAGGAAGTGATCTATGCTCAAGTGGTTGTGAGTGGTAAGCCAGGCGAGCCGGGAGTTCCTGGGGAGAAACGAACAGTGCACACCACGGTCATGAATGGGCATAAGTCACCAAGTCGCTCATCCCCTCAAAGAACCACGTACCTCAGTCCGAACAACACTTCTCATTCCCCCAATGACACTGCTACCAGTAGTATCAGTCCGAACAGTATTCAGCATTTTGTGTATGAAAATCATCAGGGTAAGGACAGTGACAGGAATAGAGGGAGCAAAATGAGCAATCAGAGCTCCTTCCGGACGGGCTACCGGAGCGCTTACGATGACTTTGACTTTTCTGGGGCAAAACCACGAAATAATGTGACCACAGTTCTTCTCAATAACATCGATGATGATGATACATCCTTCAATTCTAGTAGAAACAACTATTACAGTAGTTATAGGAATCGGTCTCCGTCTCCATCACCTAATTTCCGGACTCAGACTCCAGAGCAGAGCTTCTATTTTGGCAACCCACGGAATGAGTCCAGAGTCATTAACAATCACAGTAATCACAGTAATCATATCTCGTCACCCTCTTTCAACTATAAAAATTCCAAACCTAACGACTACTACTCGTCACGTGAAGTCAGTCCTATCACTAAACCCGTGTCTTCCGCTTTCCTCGTTCGTGATGCAGAGAGGAAAAAGGATTCCTTTGTTTCTTCCGCAAAACTAGTGAGCACATTTGGGAATAGTAATAGTCACACGACCGACTACAACTACGTGTCGAGTAAGCAGCAGGATAATAACTCAAGGCAGTCACCCAGTAGGAATCCCAGTAGCAAAATTACGTATGGAGACACAGTGGACAGTCCGTCCAAGTCCAAGTTTGGCTCCTTAGAGTCTACCAGGTACGAGAGTTCTAATCGGGAGCAGAAAAGTAAAAAGGTGAAAACGACTGGATCCAAGTCCGGAACCCCAAGTGCCAGTAACACAAGTGTCAATAAAGTTGGACTTCGATCACGAGAAAATTCTCCAGCGCCATATCATCGAGATTACAGTAAATCTGCAAGTCCAGGGAAAACAACGGCTACTCTAAAGAGAGGTGAAAATTATTTGGAGCAAAAGTATAATAGAAAAAATAAGGATGAGCAGGAGAAGACGGCCACAGTCAAGTCAACCAGCACTGGGGGTGGCGGGGGTGGACTCATCTCCACACTCATGAGACGGAATAAGGATAAAAAAATTGTGAAGGAGACGAAAGAGAAAAAGGAGACGGAGAGGCCGACCAACAATAATAATAGTACGACAGAGCCAGCTGAGAATTCAAAGGAAAGTAAAATGAAACGACAGAGAGCCAAGTTTTTGTCTGCATTTTTAGATAAAAATTTCTCGTCTAAAAAATCGTCGGATCCTGAAAAGCAACCACCATTGGGTAAAAATTCCAAGCCCACGGACAGTGAAATAGAAGATGCTGAAAGGCGACGCGATGGAGAATATCAAGTGAGTATTTGCTTCTAGCTACATTTACATGATGTGCCCTCCCTTTAATCTATGAAACTATGTGCCTATGTCTTTAAAGTTGGTTTGACTTCACCCCGCACATTTCTCCTTTGCATCTGTTTGTCTGTACGTACGTATGTTAGTCTGCAAGTCGACGGATGCATCAGAGCCGTCACAACTCATATTTATATAGTCCCTTGAAGTGGTATTCGGTATTGCGTGCTCTGTACTCTGTAGTCTAACAATAAGTTAAGAAAGCTAACGTAGCGGCTGTAGTTTGGGCTTTGAGTGTATAGATTCTCATTGTAATTTAGTAAATCTATACGTTATTGTAGTCTTGGTCTTCCGGCGATGACGAGTATCGGTTTGGTCATCACCGTAATGGTCAACTCACTCGTGGCAAGTCTTACAACTTTGGCGATTTGAATGAGGTAACATTTTGCAACTCGTTCGCCTAGAATGTATATGTGTGTATATTGTATTCTGTACATGTGAATGCATTATTGATGGTAGCCCCCTATCTAACAGGTGATCTATAGTTGCCAGACTGAAGATTGAAATGCCACAAAGAGTGAATATATTAGGATGCATGGGTTGTCTAAGTGTGTGCATATAGTAGTAGTATGAAAATGATTCCCTGTATAGTGCTGAATATATTACATGAGATATGAGATGGTTAATATGTGGCAAGTGAAGCAAACTAAAAGGGTTGGCAGTTGGCTCTGCACGTCTCCGTTCAACTGATGAACAGACTCTGTGTTTAGCTCACAACTCTGTTACAACTCCTGTCGTTTGCTCTTTTAGCTATTCAAATATGTATTGGGAACAGAAACTGAATAACCATGTTTAACTTAAATCACCATAAAAATTACCATTAAATGCACAGAGAGCCCTTGCATAAATACTGCATGCATGGAGGTAACTGAGTGTCTTGATTCACACGCTTATTATACATTTTTTGGTACAGGAGTCAGCCACGAAGCCTTGGTACGACCAAAATGATTCTGATTACCGTCGTGAAATGGCAACGACACGGTACACTTCAGCCACTCTTGGGAGGCCGGGAATGAGATCATCCAGCTATGATTCTGACATGCCACGCTCAAAATCTTTGGACAGGAGATCCTACAGGCACCGAAGCCCACCCCGCATCGTCGTGACTCCCAATACACCCGCCGTGGAGGACACTGACAAGTGGAAGAGTACTTATGATCCGATCATTCGAACTTTTGATCGTGATCGAGGAAATGCAAATCATTCACAGCTGAGTAAAAAGATGAGCGGCTTGAGTAAAAGTTCATTTGAGCTTGATGATCATCCTGGGGAGCATGGGATGGGGAGTAGGATGAATTCCAGCGGGAAGTTAAGATACTTTGGAGATACGGACGTGGAAGATTTTAATTATCATAATTCACATTCGTCCGGGAAAAACCCTTCTGGACACAGTAAATTTATTCCTCGAACTTCAAGTTACCTCTCACGTGGCAAAGACAATTATTCCAAGTATTATACCGTTCCTGGTGAGTTGAGACTAGTTAATCTAAAAATTCAGCTTACTGTGCGTGTGGCAAACACGACCTGCATATGAACCACCGGTCCAAGTCAAACTATATAGAAGCATTTAGATTGGGAAATATTTTATTATTTTGATGTGTAAAACATTTTCTGTCGATCACATTTCGTTAACTGGCCACCTTAAAAACTAAAATGTCTATAGCACACCTTTCTTACGTCGGATTTACTTTTACTTTTCCTCTATAGGTTCCAGCTTAAATAGTTCGGGAAGTGAGAATGGTAGTAGAATGAGCAAAGGAAGTAGCAATGCTGGGTCACAAAGGTCCGTTTATCTTCATGCCCCAGCCGTCGCTGATATTCCACGGACGGGAATGCCGAGGCGAACTTTGTCCAGAGATGAACTTTCAAATTATGTAAGAACCTTCTTGTACATTTTTAATTAAGAATTTGTCAATGCAAAGCTGTAGAATAGGAGACAAATGTAGACTTCGATCTACTCAGTGCGTGGTCAAGGGACTCGTGTAGTAATTAAGGTGCATACGCCTTTACATACCACATAAGTCTATTTGCTAGTTGCATATTGTATGCCTCATTTATTTGTTATTTTAATCATTGTTCTTTTTTTATACCACCATTGTCTCTCACAGTCGGGACATCAAAAGCAAACTCGACATTTGGCACGATCAATGTCAGTATTGGCTCCATGGCGCCCTCGACATTACCGTGAGAAATTTGAAGTTAATTATAATAATAATGACATCAAAGAGAACCAGCCGTACGGTCGGCCACCGAAACCCCCACGAAGGTAAAAATCTATATTCAAGGATTATAGTAATAAAAATTCAAATATCGAAAAACAGGTCTCCATATTCCTGATAAAATCACACCTCATTTTTAACTTAAAGTCTTATAACCACTTCTTTCCATTTATTTTATTGGTTGGGTATCTCAAGTAACGTAGTTATTGTAGTAGGTATTTATGTAGCATTTCTAGTTTCACTCAATTACTTGATTAATTTACCACTACTATTAAAAACAATATATATATATATCCATACAAATATATAATGACAAATGGTTGTGGTGTCCCTAATTGTCAGAGTCATCCTGTAACACCAAACTTACGACTCATTACTACCAATCTGCCTACGTACGTTTCCTGTCTGGTCATCTTACTGGTGACGACGGCTCTTCCATAATTCCATAAAAATGCTTCCACTTTACTGGGCCCATGTATCTAAATGATGATGCTGGAGAACCAATAACAAGACTACTTTTACATTTTTAACTTAACTCCTCTTTATTCTATCTTATTGTTTTTGTTAGAATAATATAACTCTCAAACTTATTGTAACACACTTCTTAACTCCATAATGTTGTAAGTAAAATAATATTGATGCATCCGACGAGATGCGAAAAATTAATCACTGACCATAACCAAAAAAAAACAGCAAGACTATATTTTTATCGCTCTCATCTCTTGCTCGTATTATTCAATTATTAGTCATGAACATGCACATATTCTATTCAGTTGGTATATTTACTGTGTAACTCTCTTTGGCCATATGTATGTTTCACGCTTGGCATGATTCATGTGTAACACAGCACGCAGTTGAAATCTCAAGTAACCCAACTCATATATACTTATAAATAAACACCTCTTTAGTCTAACGTTAGTCATGGCTAAGTAAGCCTCAAACTTGAAATTGTTTGTCGACGTATCCTGTACACAGCCCAACAAGGAAGAGCATGTCTCCTTCCCCAGGAAGAGCAGGATCTTCAGAATCTCTCTTGAAGCTCTCAGATGAACAACACCATGATAAACAGTCCACCATGAAAAACTCAACGTCAAGTCGGACCAAAGAAAATGTCAGCATTTCCCGCTCAAAATCCATGCCAAAAGATACCCGTTTCTCGGGATGGTTGAAAAGACGTCGTTTCGGAAAGGAGGCTAAAGCATGAGGATGCAATGAACAAGAAGCAATACAAGAACAAGTTCAGAGATGGTTTTAAAGTTAGCAACAGTATCATGGAGATGATCCGTGTGTGTGTGTGTGTGTGTGTGTGTACACAAGCCTAGATGGAATTACGTAATTAGAAGGAAAGAGATGATGACTGCGAATGAATTGGGAAGAATGTAAATGTGCGAGGCGGGGCAGGGAAGAGAGTCCAAGGTGAAATTTATTTGAGAGATACGAGAATTAATCATTAATATAATATAAAATTTAAGAAGGCGAGCTTCTTTTGTAGTCATCCATTCTTCATGGTACGTACCATAATTTACAAGAACACTGTGTGGGTGCAAATCGCAAGGTCTTTCCTATTATTTAAAATGGTCAAAGGAGCGAAAGAGGTGAAAATAGCAACTACATACATACAACTACAGTCACATCTTATATACAGCTAGCTCTGTAGCATCTTTTGCTCTGCTGGCTACACTACCTAATTTCCGCATAGACACCCACTATACCTACGCTATACGTATATCTAGAGCTCTACTTGGAAGTTAGAACTACATTGAAGACAGAAAAAACAAGGAGTAAGAACTAAACTGACTGACTAGTGAGTTACTTGAGTAACTGCTATTTACATTACACTGCAAACCCAGAGCCTCTCATGAATGTCATGAAGGATTACTTACAGTGACAGAAAGAATAAATACAAATCTAATAAACTTCAGACAGACTCTCTCGGCTTCGACTTCAATTGGCAGCTATAGGTATAGACTATATAGACATTCGTAGTGTTCGTTAGACTCATTACACCCCAGTGCAAAAAAACTGCGCATATATTTTACAGTGTTGGAATGGGATTATGGGATTACACCTTAGCCACGAAAATAAATGCGTTTCATCTGTACTTACATACACACTAGGAGGTGTACGGTACGCATTATGAATGACGATGCAGTCATACCTACCACACAGGAATGACAACAAATATAATACAATAATAATAATTGATGTTGTAGGCTCAAAGTACGAAAAAGTTCAATATAAAACCGGCTCCTCTTGCCTCTTAAACTTGTACAGGTAATTATTTCTGTTCGCGGTACACTTCAGACTCCGTCAAAAATTTCTCCAGATCGTTTCGTCATTTCCTTCCATAAAAAGTTGTTTCCTATAGCCGAGCTCGCTGGCAAGGAAATTAATTTTATTGCCACTCCAACTTGAGTAGTTTGAATGTTTTCCACGTCAATTCAATCCAGTTAAGAAAAAAAATCACAAAAACACAAGTACAGACTAGTATCTGCAGACTCTATAGCGCAGTGTGCAGGGGCATACCGTATGCCGTATGCAACTCTCAGTCCTATCACTGAGTGGAAAGATAAGATTTGAAACTGCAAACTTGTAGAATAGATATATCACACAGGTACATATGGGAATAGAGATCAGATATACCTAATAGACGAAAAGAGGAGCATAATAATCATATTTCTTGCCTTTTTCTTTTTAAAGATTTAAAAAAATATTTGAGTCTACACTAAAGGAATACATAGAGTGTGCATACCCTAGCTTATCTACTCACTTAAAATTACATGTTGACTTGACGAGTTGGGCTTGGGATTGGGAATCCTGCAGATTTAGTTTTGCACTCCAGGTTTACCACTGACATTCAAATGAACTTATATTAGCTACAGGTGACTCGCCGAGAGATGCGATTAAAATATACTAAACCACACATACACACACTTACCTGCACCACTGCATAAACTATAACTGAGTCTTATTGCGACGTGGACGTCTTCGCACTTCATTCTTTAAAGGACACCTGAACAAAGATACTATTCTTCGAAACTCCTTCGAACACCGATTATTGCAGAACGATCTGGTAAAACAATACGATAATGTAATGCTCAGAATTTAAACAAGTTACATATATACACATGACTGCAATTATGACTTCTATCTGTCTGAATATGCACAAGTAGGTATCTCGTGGACACTTACTGAGATGGGCTAATTCTTATCTACGATATCCCTATGAAGTTAGGATTAGCAATACCAGTACAGAGGTAAAAGCTGTATAATAGTGCCACAAGGCATTATAAAGACGCTGCAATGTCACGTCATTAAATTATATAGTACAGCATCTGTATTTTTTCAAATGAATTAATGATTGCAAGTTTGATTTTGATATCCCCGTCTAATTATGTGTAAGCATACATAAAAATGCTCAAATAATAAAACACAGCCACTTGGCTGGTTTTCTTTGACACAACACCCTGCATAGGTGGTGCACTCAAGGAGTTTAGTTGTTATCTCGCCTAATCTAAGACCAAGACTTAAAAAAAGGAGAAATTGAAGATCTGAAATTCTATTAAATGCTTACGTCATCCGTTCAAATATGTTGAATTTTATTATGTACACCTACAACCATAAGTACTATGTGCAGTAGCTTCGTTTTTAACAAACAAAGAGCGATAGGAAAGCAATAAATTATTATTGTGTTGTTTAAAACTTCCTTTATGTTTACGGCATTGCAATTGTATCGTATGGATTTTTATCACGCATCACACAATGCGCAAACTGTGAAAGCATTTTTTCTTAAATCAAAACAATTAATTTATTTAAGAAATATATACTGAACTTGCCCATCCGCAGGCTCATCATAGTCTCCCACGATGTTTTCAGCAACAATTTTGAAATTCTACTTCTACTGCTTATACACTAATATTAGTATAGATCTTCTAACTCATTCTGATTTGAAGTGATTGCTTTCTAGTGATTTTTGGGTGCATTTTATTTGAGTAAATGAGAACTTGTACTAAATATGGGAAAGTGTGAATATACACTATAGCGGTAAAAGTTGAAAAATTAGTTTTTGTTAGCAAGTTAATTGTTCTGATTATGAATGACATGACGCACACAAATACTAAATGTAGATGTACAGCAGAAGCGGAAGCATTATTGTACATATGTACCTACATATAATTATATAGCATAGGCCTGACTAGCGATTGTTTTTACTTTTTATAAATAATCGCAAATTTTTGAAATGTTGTAAGGGAAATTATCTACAATTATATAGGGATAGAATAAATTGCGAATTCTTAATAATACTGAAAATAGCTATGTAATTGTAATGTATGGATCAAAACTGAAAGTGTTGATCCATGGTACGGCGTGGTAACGAGAAATAAATAAAATCACATTTTATTTTTGGACATGGCTTATTTAGACAGTAGGATTAGGATTGCCTTGGTGGGATTCTACACATGTAAATATTTCCAAGAAAAGTTTGTATAAATTACTAGTTAGATAACATTTAATATTCTATATTTAAGGAATTACTATGAACCAATAATATTATTAATGAATGCCACGTTATAATAATCACTAGTTACTATGAATAATTTCATGTTATTCTAATCTGTATTTTAGACAGAAAATGTCATCATTTTAACGACATTCTTCTACTGTATTTTCATACCATCATTCAGGAATCCTACTCAACCTGTAATCCCATTACAACTTACCTTCAAATGCAATAATAATATATATTATGTTAATGAACCTACATAATTGTAACTTGTAACGCATATATAACCAACTTTTTTTTTGTTAAAATCAAGATAACTCTTTCGAATAGAAACATAGGTATGTACGCACTTAGCTTAGGTACGTACTACACATTATTATACTGACTTAAGGTATGTATGTACATATTATACATAGTTACAAATTTCAATCAAACTGTATCCCACCCAACGTTGTTGCTACAATGCACAAAAAAAGAATCCTCTTCTGCTATTTCCCGAGGGGGAAGATTAAAAATAGCCTATTACATTTCCACGATGTGATTGAATGCAATTCCTTTTCGTGAACTGGATGCTGTACTAGAAACTATTTACCCAAGTCTAAACCCGAAACCGTACTTCGTCAAATGTTTTCAGAGTCTAAAATGCGCAAGCCAAAGCAAAATTTCCCTGTAAGTCCGGCATCTACAAGAGCTCCGCAACGTGAATACCTTGTAATAACTAAAAAGAAGAAAGCACCAACATGTGCATTGGCATTCCATCTACAATTGTATTGTAGTGTATGATTTCCCCCCTGAAATGTTGTGTGCTATTTCATTTTATTGTTTTGTACCTCATATAATTATATGCGTGATGCTATTGATGAGTGAAATAGTGACACAGTACTGTAAATTGTAAAAAAATTAGAGTGCCTATTACCTATATTGTGAGTGTTGTACGGCATGATTGACGATTGACAATAAAATTAATGATTAAGAAAGAACATACAGTATGGTCATTGGTGTACAATAAATTAAACATAATTTTTTCGATAATTTCATGGAATTATGTGTATTATTTACTGATATTTCACTGAATGTAATGTGATGAAAAAAAAACAAAAATGTCAATACATTTTAATATTTACTAAAGCATTTATATGTATTTTACACTGTTGTGTTGTAATCATTGTAACAACTTGGATAATAAATAAATAGTAAAACTTTGAAAACAATTAATGCGCAGGTATAGTTCTTTTTTAGGTTTTGCGTTGTAATTTATCACAGATTTTGTGGTTCAAGTACAAAGAGCATTTAAATATATTATATTATCGAAATAACGACGTAGTTAGAGTATAGATTAGACGTTGTTAAAATTGTTTTGTATTAAGGGTCTACGCGCTGCACTGAGATGGCCTTGTTTGACCAAAATTCCTTGTCATAAATTATTTTTGAGAATATGACTATGATGACACAGGTGAAGAGTACAGTTTGTCGTAAAGGCAAATAGTGATACCACAGCAGATGAAGACTAGCCCAATTTTCTTGGCGGTGGAACCCTCGTCCTTTTCACCGAAGAACCACTTTCCCGATAAGTAGGTTACGATGAAAGTTAAAGTATTCGTCAATGGTCCGGCGATCATTAGCTCTGTTTATAGTCAATTTTATTTACTAACAAATCTTACCAAATACATACCTAATTACATGCCAATATTCCAATTTAAGTACTTCACTACTGTAAGGCAATAATTTCAACTTACCACAATGTCCTAAAGCGTAGTAATAAAGAAGGGATCCACACTGATTTATTCCATAGGCTAGTAGATACTATAAAGACCGTAGAAGAGGTTTTTTTAGCACTCGTTTTTAATTATTAAAAAATAATAAACATAGGTACTATGACATGCCCCTTGTAAATATATATAGGTATATAATATAGGGAGAACTAAATTCATAAAATGACAAAATTACTAACTTTCCAGTTCAGAAATAGAAATTTCAATTCTAATAGGAAGCTTTTGATTATACTGGAAGAAGTACACTTTTCAATTCCTTCTGAGCCTTTTTTCATCATTGGATTTGTTACTCCCCAAATAATAGCAACCACAACAAGTAGGAGTACAGACACGTCCATTATCACCTACAACATTTAAACAACGTTACATTACACAAATGCGCAAACAAAGGATTTACACACTACAATAAATATATATATGTAAGTACGAAGTCGCTTTAAAAATTATGGTTTTATATACTATAGGGCTTAGAGAACTTGTGCGTATTTTGATGAAGTTGAAATAATTCCGTCCGAAAATACATAAAAATGGATACTAGGTGACAAAATATAGTTTTCAAAACAAATAATAATTATAACTATATGAACAGTAAAATCTCTCTACAGAGCAGGGCATAGTGGTTGCTCAGACATGTAGGTTATTTTGTGCCATTAAGGTGATACAGTGGTGTTATGCCAGTATAAGGTTTTAGTGGTTTCACTTTTGCGGTATTTTTACTGCTATAATGTGTCCTCTTTTTTTAGATCTTTATGAAAGTATCAAGTTATAAATAGCAGAAATACTAACTGAAATGAATGAAATTATGCATATGTCTATTAAAATCATGCCTCAATTTGAGAAATTTTGTATGCCTCCTGACTACTTTAGAAAAAATGCATACCTAGTTAGTTACTGAAGCTCCATAACAAAACTAATAAAAAATATGAAGTTTGATAAAAACTTGTGACGACTACAAATGGGCTAATTAAGTAGTTAAATGCAAACGGTGCAATATACAAAATGTAAAAACTGTTATTAGTTATTTTATTTACTAATACTAATGAGGCAAAAGAATGTAGATATGCTGTCAAGCAAGCTATATTTACCAAGGCCACATAGGTACCTACATACATGATATTTTATCACACAAGTCTCCACAGGTTTGTTCTTTATTTTCTTCGAAATCCAATTTAACAATGTATTTAAAGAGTTCAGTCGATCGTTTTCGAAAATAATAATTGTAACGCTATGGGTGGTCCAGATGGCATTTTGGATGCCACAGGTCCAAGCTGTCTAGATCGCTGAAGCTGTTTTGCAAAACTTCGGGTTTTAAATCTAAATGGCCAGAGCGAGTTAATCCCAGTAGTAAGCGCTAATACATAGCATTAAATGGACCGAACTAGTTTTAACATATGAATTTTGGCTAAAACCTCGGCAGTGACCGTTGGCCTCCACAATTTCAACTGAAATAACCGCTAGCGTTAACGCTTTAGCACAAGTTAAAAATATCATTTTCCCTGGAATACGCAGTGAAAGCATTAGGAGTTACTGCATAAATGTGACCACTTTCACATCAAAATCTAAAGCGTTGCGAATATTTAGTTTCCTGGACCTATAATCACTCAAAGATCGTAGCTGTATAAAACTGTAAACTTTTAATCAATTACGGTAAATCCGTGTTAAAAAACCCAAGATATAATGAGTTCTTACCAGTAAGAAAGGTTACTAGACTACTTATAAATCATACTTTTTGTAAACCGATGATATGTATTTAGCAAGAGGTATGCCATCTCAACTTTACCTTAAGTTTTCTCTGTTTCAAACAGTCTGATATTTCTAAGAAATACATTGATTTCAATTAAATATCGGGTGCGATTGCAGTCTGGTTGTAGCGTAATTTTAGTTTTTTAAAAGAATTACAATTTGGGTTACCGTTTTCAGTTAGGCTAAAAAAGTATTGGTCACTTCAGGCAGTTTTTTGAGTTTTTGGATCGTTTGATGTCAATTCATTTTCGCAACAACAATAGAAAGACAAGAGATAAGACTTTATCACACGAGAATGGAAACTACTATTGTAAAAAATTTTTAAATTTCGCAATGGAAGTATTTAGATAGAAACGATTCTCTTTTTGAAATTGAAGATGGATAATCTAGACCAACTGTGCCCCGGAATCAGGAAAAACTGACTATGCCCACTCAATTGTTTTTTTAAGTATAAGACGTGGATGTACTTATCCCAAAATTTTATGGCCGCATTGCTCTGGCTTATTTTGCCGCACAGAAATTCAAGGTGGTCACACATAGGGAATAACCCCGACCTATGCTGTTTTGACAGAAAGAACGACCTACCCACCTAAGTTCAATATTTAAAATTTCAAAATGCCTACAGGTATGTACCTATATGTACTAAATAATACATTTTTTAAATCGCAGGGACGGTATTCCGTTCAATAATTTTTGCCGTGATGCTCCCATATAGCACGCACTATAATGAGGGCCACGTACGTTTGACAGAATTTGACAACTTTACAACCCTCCCTCGTTATAATTGTGGTAAACTTCGTTATTCTTTAGTTTTGCCAAGAATTAACCTATCATACCATTGCATTGCTGTCTATAAACAATTAAAAGAATTCCCCCTTAACTTTCAAGTCTTCACCGTAACACAAGGTTAGCATAAAAAATACACATGACAATAATACATACTTAAATGGAAAAAATATTCACTGTAATGATCGGATGTATTAATAGGATTGTATGCGCAACAAGTATTTATAAGCGTGCATACTTATTATTAACTAGGTGTGTACGCATTTTATACTCTGATAAATACACAAAAGAGATAAATATAAAACTAAATATTGATTTTAGCAAGAGGATTAGCAGTATAAACAGTGCTTCAGAAACATTTAAAGCTCACAAGCCGGCTTAAAAACCCTTGCCAAGGAGGTTATTATTTGTTGTTGTACAGCTGTATTATTATTATTTACTATTTTTACTTAAGTATATTCTATATTTATATGTAGGTAGATAACAGGGTAGACGTCCACTTCTCAAACTAAAGGCTAAAACACATTGCTCACGCTCACCCCCAAAGTTTAAGTGCAACGTTGTTTTAATACAGAGGGAGTAAAGAGCACGCAAGCAAACTCAAGTAAAAGTATACAGAATACAGAATCGAATCTTCCTTACCTTACACACATTAATGCAGCACAGCTGATTAGTGAGACTTTATTGTGCCCACCCTTCAATTTCCCATTCAACTTTTGAATTTCTGGGTCGAGCAATAGCAATCCAGCGAAGGACACATTTCAAACTTTTACTACTCAATTCTTCAACAATATTTTGGCGTTGGGTATTAAACAGAACAAATCCGGTGAGTATTATCTAAAATTTAAAAAATAAACCAAGATAATTAAAAATTTTTGTGATATAGTATTATATTCTGAAATTAGTACATTCTTAGAGCACGTGCAAAGGTAAACTGCTTCGTAATTTAAAATTCACGCACCCCATTCCAATTCCATTGGACAGTGGTACATGAAAATAATTTATTGTAAGTACTACTAGTCCAAGAATACAGAACAGAATGTGCAAACAAGCAAATATTTGAGTATATCAGCTGTGTGTTGTTTGTGCTATGCATACCGTCGCGCCTGTAGCGTGTATATATGTGTGTTAATACACCTACAAAAAATTTTGAATTTTTTTTAGTCTTTAGCAGTGCTTTAAATTGTACTGGAACCGTAATTTAAGTAGGAATTTATTACTAAATTCACATATACAATAATGATACTATAATGTAGACTAATGATGTAATTACTTACAATTCCGGTCATGGATAACAAGTTATTATCATTCTTTTAAGCACTATAATACCGATACAGATATGTACTAGAAACATTCCAACAGTATTTGCTAGTGTTACAAAAGGTCCATTATGACTTCCATTGGAAGTATGGGATACAAGGATGCAACTGGGCATACCGGGAAATGTTTATGTACGACCTATATACAGTGAGAGTAACGGGGTTATACTCATTTTGTTTTTTTTTAGATAAAAAATGGTTCAAGCTTGGTATATGGACGATTCAACGGATGACCAAAGACTAGAACATCATCGAAGTCCGAAGGAATTCATTGACTTGGAAACTCTTGCTGCTAATACTGGCGTCTTATACTGGAAGGTGTGACTCGTTCAGTTTAAAAAATATTGCCTTGGCCGTTGAAACTTAATTGTATAGTATTCCTCTGTCTTTGTCATGTCAACACATGCTTGTAAAAATTTGCTAATAATAAATATTTTTTCTGTTGCAGCTTGATGCCGACGATTACGAGAATGATGTGAAATATCAGACGATTAAAAAGGAGCGCGGTTACTCGTATCAAGGTTAGTAATCATCACCAGCTAGGCATATTGAGTGTTTGATATTTTTGACCATAATTTTATCATATTATGAAAGCTGTACCAGCACTATGAATGGGCTTTGTTGGTATAAAGTATACCTATTAATGGTTTTTATCCTGTCTATATGCAGATCTTATTGAAGTCTCTCCGACCACTTTGCCAAACTATGAAGAAAAGGTACTTACGATACGAATTCAGCCATTAAATATCATTGTTCGGCCCAATCCGTTCTATTACTAAATCTTGAATAAAAATTACAGTTCATAAATTAATTTTTTATTTCAGATCAAATCCTTTTTTGCTGAGCATTTGCACACCGATGAGGAAATTCGATTTGTGCTTGCCGGTTCTGGATACTTTGATGTTCGTGACTTGGACGAAAATTGGATCCGAGTGGAAGTATCCAAAGGGGACATGATCGTTTTGCCCGCCGGGATCTACCACAGATTCACGCTAGACACCAACAACTATATTAAAGCGCTCCGTCTATTTGTGGGTGAGCCGGTTTGGACCCCGATCAACAGACCCGCGGATGACTTGGAATGTCGCAAAAATTATTTACAGTCGGTGCCGAAGCTAACAACAAGCCATTAGTTTTCAAAATCCTCACGCATACAAAAATAATACCACATTTTTGATGTACCACAATTGATTACACAATCCATGTAAGGTAGCCGTATGTTAAAAAAAACGTATAAAAACGACTGTCCCTATTATTTCTCAAAATAATAATTTGAACTCCAGTCACTGGAAAATCCAAAGCGTCATCCTTATATAATCATTTCCTAGATTTTTCTAGCTTTTTATGATGCTACGAAGGAAAGGATTAGGATACGTTGATGTTATTATTGTGAGTCCAATTCATCAATTTTGGTTACATGTTTGTTTTTGCCATTGTGTCTTTTTGACGCCAGCCAACCCATGCAATTTACTCATTTTTCTCTAATTTCAGAGCTATTAAAGTCATTCTCATATGTTGAATTTTTTCCACCCTCATGCTCATTTTATTGACTTCATTTCAACATCATTAATTCTTAAAGACACCAGTGAAAGCGTGGTCTTTCAATGGAACTCGACCCAGCAGAATTACGGAACTGTACATCCCTAGGTTAGGTACCAGCCTAGGTTTTGGGTTTTGGATGAGTCAACTTGAAATGCGCACATTTAATTTTTTAGCAGTCTCCTGCTGAATCCTGGGAGCTCTAGCCGAGAAGATTTTGATGACCTCTGGCGCCTAGTGAGACACATTTAACGCATTTGGAAGACTTTCTACTTTCTATGAGATGCGTTTTTGTAGGTTGGGCTCCGTATCTCCGTGTGTAGTAAAAGTCACTACATATGGACTACGGATGAAATCACACAAACCCGACGGGAGATCTTCCCTTGGACCTCCATAGATGGCCACAGTTAGAATACTTAACTTGTAAATGTGACTACTCAACTCCCAGCCACATTTATTACCAGGCCATTGGGGCCATGCATACCTAACGTCATTTCCCCTTGGGGGCCGCCCATGTCAAAATGATGACAGTTCCTTTCTATGGCCAGCCAGTGACGAGATGGTAAAATGATGACAATTCTTGGGGGGGCTGTGGGGAGAAAGTGTAAACATTTGTGGACGTTCTCTTTGGACTGCTCAGAGGCGAATCTAGTATGCTCTGCTTGAGTTCAGTCATGACGATGAACTTAAGTGCTCATATAATTGATTGTATCTATCGATTCCATTTCTAACATTTAAGACTATAGTGACTGTGACTGACTGTCTGTGTGGTTTGGGTAAAAATTAAAAGTATTCCATGTTACCTGTTTATCTTTTTTTAGTGGGTTTCTTACTGTAGTTTAAAAAGTCTTTTATTTGTCTCTCTCTCTCGCTGTTTTTTTGTTGTTGTTAAAGTTATGAATTGTGAAGTGTGCCGTGGAGTAAGTAATAATTATTTGTATGCGCTATTTACACCCACTACGGTACAGACACAGAGTAATATCCGTGCTCTTTTTCAAGTTTATGAAAGGTAATGTATATTTGTGTATATATATATAAATATATTTATACGCTCGTTCATCGTTCTTGTGTGTGTGTGTTGTTCTGTTCTGTTCTGTTGTTGCCTGCTCGTTCCGTTCCACCAAAATGATTTAGATATTTCTTGTTATTAAACATTAAAACGGAGCCGCAGATTTTTATGCGTAAAAATAAATAAAAAAAAATTATAGACTTAATGCAATAATGAACTTAGCCTATTAACCTAACATAACCTTACGTTAATGATTAAGTGAGATTAAAGCCACTGCTTCCCCACCTCTCTCTCAGCAGTCATTGCTGAATTTATGATGTATGCTCAAGAGTTTGTTAAACTTGTGCATCTCTACTTCTTCGTCACGTCTAGGTACTGACACTGACTTTGGCCGAGAGAGAGAGAGAGAGCGAAAAAACCTTTTGAGATCCACAAATAGGAATTTCGTACCTAGGTATGTCAATACTTATTTTTTTTAAAGCTTTAAGTTTTGTGATCTGTTGTGTGGTTTGTGTGACTTAGGTATCTTTGGAAGAATCTCCAATTATAGTGTAGGAATTCGGGGACGTTTGTGTATTATATTCATACATTTGATATTAGGTAGCTCTGTTTAGGATGTGTCACAACTTTAACTTAGTTTTATTTCACGCTTAGAGATAACATTTTTTTGGGTATAATTGACGGATTGACATTCACATTTATCTGCATTTTAAATATTTACCATTTAGGGAAAAATTCGTGCATTTGCTTCAAGAAATAATTATTGTGAAAATTAATAATGACATAATTTAACGAGTCAAATATCTTACTCCTAGTGGCTAGTACTAAGTATGCTTGTGATTGTGTTTTGTTATATATTTACATATTGAAGTGCATAAATTGTAGTGTATATATGAAAGGAAGTCAAACAGAAATAATTTTATCAAGTGAGTTTTACGATGGGAAAAAAGAGTAATTTTTCACTGCACATAGGTACGCTGTAGGTATTTCGCACTGCTAATTATCTTAAATTATGACTTTGCTAATAAAGCTTTCATTAAAAATATTTTATTTAAAGGAATTTCATACAACTAAACAGCTACTCAACGTCAGGATAATATGTAGCCCTGCTGTAGGACTGCTGTGTCAGACGCCGTTAGTTTTTCATGAATAGTGAATTATACGTAGGAACAATTACTTTCAACATTCAAGCGTATCATTATTAACTATCACATCCACAATAAGCTAGGTTTGCGTTTATTTAAGCCTGTAAAGATGAAAGAGTAAAGTGCCCATTTGTGAGTTTAACGTTGTGAAGATGATAAAATTGCTAATACCTAATTGTTAGTTGTGTATTCGTGTGTGTACTTACCTAACTAGCTTATAAATAATCCTGGAAGCGTGACAATTGACAAAACTTTCAATTCCTAGGCTGTTCCTGGAAGCAGGGACAGGCGGCTGACCTGGATCGGGCTCCAATAACTTGAAATTACCTGATTGAGTCACTTCAGCAGTCTTTGATTTTAAGCGTGCGCTTTATTTTCGTATCAGGCCGGCCACTGAGTATAATGACAGTCAGTGTCAGCGGTCAAATGACAGTTTGCGCGCTGATACATAGTCGATTTGTGTGGAATTAACTCCTGTAATGAAGAAACTGCGATGCTTACAAAAATAGGATATAATTAAAACTAAATGGAAACGATGGTTAAGGGTAGGGCATTAAAGCATGTACTTCTTACTAATTCAAACGTAGAATGTGTTGTATGGCAATTCTGTAAAATGTTTGCTACAAACTAACAACGTCTTGGGTTAATTAGTTGCTGTATTTCTGTGTTATAGAAAATCATTATGGTATTTGAAATGGATCGCCGCGGGAGCCGAATCTCAGGAGGAGGAACTAAAGTCTCTCAAATAGCCAATATTTTTCAAAATAATTTGATCCGGACAGATCATCTGGAGTCTGGGAAGATGCCAGCTAAGAAGGAAGCCGAACAGTCTCCGGTAACTGTGATTCCGACGGCAGTATCAGAAGGCAGTAGTAAACCAGATAGCCATTCGAATCGTTTTAACAGTGCTAGAGCTTTATTCGAAAAGCTCGGTACAGAAGAAACAAATAAAGTTTCAACTGTGACACCTGTTAGTGCAAGTTTCCCTGTTGGTAAATCGGGGCAGGTGAAATTATCGAAACAAAACGATGCTTCCGGGGATCATGCCACAAGTTCGTCTGGGGCCACTAAATCCATTAGCGGCACTGCGACTGGACCCGTAATTAGGAGTAATGGAAATTCGAGTATTCATTCCGAAGCTAGGCTTCAAAGAAGTGGAAGCAATGAAACCTCTAGTGGGTTAGTCACAATGGGGGATGAAATTGACCGCTCGTCACATGAGGTTTCAGTTAGTCACGGTACTCCAGAGTCAGATGTGCGTACAAACGGTGAGAGTGCGCGACGGCTTTCCGATACGCCTTCAAATGGGGAACAATCTAATGCATTAAAAAAAATAGGTGGAAAAGAGAGTGTTACAGTTGTGAAAACGGTTGCACGTCAGTATGATGTTAGCAAGAAACCAGCAGTCGCAGAAAAACCGGCACCAGCTTTCAAACCAAATAGTTTAGTAGACAGCAAGACTAAACTCAACGGGCGTGAATTAATCGAGAAACAAAAAAATTGGATTTCTCATTTTGCATCTCCTCCACCTAAAAAACCAGGCTCGCCCGAAAAAGCCCAAAAAGGTTTTGCTGTTCAACCTAAACCTTTGGAAATTGATGCCACAGCTATAAGTCCTAAATCGTCACCTTTAAACAGCCCTTCCAAATCACTTGGCAGCCCAACTTCCATTAGCAGTTTATCTAAATTTGCGGATGCAACCCCAGAGAGGGATCGGGAGTCCGTCGTAGGTAAAATAAAAGCCAGGATTGACGATAGCAGCACGAAGCCCACCATCAGCAGTACTTCTCATTCCTTTTCGTCTCCATTAACCAGTAGCACGAAGCCGGAAACCCCAGTTGCCTCAGTATCAAATAAACCCATTTATAATAAGTTTGCCTCTGATGTAAAACCAAGCACCGTTACAGATCAAGCAAAAACCATCGAATCCGAAATTTCCATTTCTTACGCATCTGTGCAAATATCTCGGGAGCAAAATAAGAGATTAGACTATGATGTTAAACTGGGGAAACCAAGTGAAGCAAAAAAGAAATTTTCTAATTCGGAGGAGGCAGTTGAGAATATCCAGGATAAACTTGCAGCTATCCGTAGCTCCAGAGAAGAAAAACAGGAGGTAATTTCCAGGACGGTTGAAGAAGTAACAAAAAGTACAAAAATTGTAGGTGGAAGTACGAAAATAATTTCAGAAAATAAACTAAACAATACTCAAAGCAACGTAACAACAGCAGCTAGCGAAAATGATACGATGACAGCTAATAGTATGATGACCGAAATCTTGACGACCACTCAGTCCAAAGTATCTGTCCCGGTGAATGATGACCAAACCAGTAGTGCTAGTGAGTCCATATCGGACCCAACTTCCCTTGCATCCTCTCAAGTAACTATTATCGAAAAATCGGTGTCGGGCAACCAACCCAATGCATCTTCTCCCAGCAGTAGCGACACAAGTAAAGATCATCGGGAATTAGATCCGAATACCAGTATTTTAGACAACGAAGAATCTTGTGTGGATGACAGTCTCAGTGTTATAAGTAACATATCCAGCAATGTAGATCCTGCAGTTTCTCTAGAAGAATATCGCGAATCCGAAGAGATCGAAGTTATGAAGGAAACCGTGTCGGTTAAAAGAGACAATTCGGAAACTAAAGGATATGAATGGCAGAAAAGCAACAACTCAAATGTAAAACCTGTTTATCAGGCTACTAAAAAGGTAATTATCTTTTGCACGCCAATTTCCATTATGTCATTGTCATTTGTCTGCTCCAAACCTATGGTGATGCTAATGGGGGAAATTTGCCAGATGAACTCGTTTCTGTCACTTTACCACTCTTTGATATTGGCGTTGACACCATTTTAATTTGAGTAGATGTACAAGGAGATTCGGGCTCATGTGCTGTGCACATTGTTTTGTAAGGGGGAACTGGTGATGTCATAATTCTTGTTTTAAAATTCTGCTTGTTCAAACAAATTAGTGTGGCGTCTACACTACGAAGTTGATATTTAATGCTTTTTTTACGTATATAATTTGCAGCCGCGGAGTCCTTAGCTTAGGTTCCAAGGCATCAGTCAGTGTAGATGTTTAGGTATATTCTTATTTTTTTATTATTATAATTTGCTGTCGGCACGAAAGTGAAAGAAAATTCAAATGTGTAAGAGTGAGCGCGAAAATATATTGGAAGCGAGCCACTTGTAGTTTATTTTCAGCATTTTATCCACATATATATGATGCGAAGAAAAATTTCTTTAGTCAGCGACTGCGGAGCGGACTGAACTCTTATCTCTTGTTTCTAGTGCGTTCATTATTTCTTAGTAGTCTTAGTTCGTGTACCAATTAGTCCTGTATGTTTTCAGATTTAAAGTTTAAGTAGTGTCTCCACAGTCCACAATTTGTTAGAGACTGAAATCTATAGTTACACAGTGCCAGCCTGTGTCTAGATTTAATCTGAATTTTATTTACCAGACAAAAATATTTCGAAATACGCTATTTAAAGAAATTGCCTAACTACTCAAAGAGTCTTTCAGTGCCTTCTGTGTTCTTCATGTAGCTTCAAGTCTGCGTGTGGGTGATTGGGGAAAATAATTCTTATCCCGTTTTTTGAAATTTTAGATTGACATACCTGCGGAAAAACCAGAACCTAAAGTTTCAAACTCCGTGCCCAGCAAAGATAATTCAGTTCCAGAATGTGAATTCATGACGGAGGATGAAATTAACTCTCTGTTGAGCAGTTCAAAGTAAGTATTTGCTTTCATGCATGTTATTGTAATTTTATGGCACATTCCATAATCACATTAAACTTTTGGATTGAACAAGATCACTTTAAGAAAAAACGGCATTTTCATATTTCCTCATAGTTTTTGGTACTACTCATAGTGGCATAGCAAGCTTGTATGAAAAATTAAAAATATCTAGGTAGGGCAATATGTAACAGTAAGGAAAAACACCAATTATGTGACATTAAATACCTGATTTCTCGACAAACTTCGACTTGTCAAACAAACTACATGATTTCTTAAACTCTCGATATAGTGGCCACTCAAGGGACGTAAGGATTTTGGCCATTAAAAAGAGTTTCCACTATAAGCGTAGTATCTAGCATGTGTAGACATATAGCTGGGGATTTTTAAAATCACCGGTACAACGAGTTTCCCTTATTGGGATAGCCACTACAACGAGAGTTTACTGTACAGCGTGTTTAGGGGTTAATAGAAACCGTGTTTGTGCATGTCGTAATACGATAAACGATAATATGGTCTTTAAAAACAATTCTTGGAAGATTTTATCAGTACAGACAATTTAAAAGGTTAACAAACAGTCAAATCAAAACAGCTGAACCTTTCATTAATTTAATTGATCTATGAAAGTGCTTTTTCCTATGCTTTCCAACAATTTACTTTTTAAATGTTTTTGAATTTCTTTGAAAAATCAAATTCTTGTTTTACTTCAAAGGGTTTGAAGCATCAGTTTTTAAAAACCAAATTTTTTTTATTGTGTTTTCCAGAATACATATAGATTTTCTGGAAGTCAGTTTAAGAAAAATCTCCTTTTTCGATATTACTTTTCAAAAGGCTGACTACCATGCTTTTTTTAAAGACATTCTTTTAGTATTTAGCAAAGTAAATGTTTAATTTGTATCAATGTTTTCCAAAAGAACTAAACTTGACAAGCCCAACATTTTAAAAATAAATTTGAATGAGGAAAATGAAAACAAAAGTAGCATAAACTACCTTGAAGAACTGATTAGACCACTTTCAGGTTCAGCCGTTTTTGTTTTTGCCGTTTGTTCACCTTTGAAATTGTTGATACTGATAAAATCGAAGAATTCTCTTTTATCGAACGTACTTACGAAATACTTATCACATTACGACGTAAAACACGACTTCTGTTAACCTCTTGTATTGGAATAGAACATGTCAGAGTACCCTATATGTACTTTTATTTTACGATTATAGAGGGATACATCCATACTATCAAGTAATATGCCTAACTCCCAATCATAATAGAGAACAGCTATAGTTATCACTTTTCAGCATTTTTTGTAAGCTTTCGAAGAAACGACGTTAAACATTTCTAATGTTTGTACTTAGTGGTCACAAGTCTCAACGACCTCATAGACTTGTACTATAACATTATATATCAGTGGAGTGCATAGCAAAGTCGGAATCGTTTATAAGGCGAATTTGTACTATTTCTGTATAAAATTTGAGTTTCCGAACAAACAATATAATAATGCTTCCTATTATTATTAGGTAGGTACCTAGGTATTTAGTTAGCATAAAGGTGTAAGCTTCCTATTACATATCTAAGAACATCTATGATTTCTTCACAAAATTCGAATTTTCGAACAAACTACATAATATCGTAGACAGCTCAATCAAATCAAGCTAAACCTGGTATCGATTTAAATTAGGAGTTTGTAGTGTAAATACTAAACTGTAATACCTAGGTATGCGTTTATGCATAAAAGAAGAAGCAAATTTTTGTCCGTTAGTTTAACTGCAACTGAATCACAAATATCTTGGCAGACGGTATATTGATATAATATTGTATGAACTTATGTGCTAAGATTTAGGGAACCTTCATTTGAATGACGGCATTTCTGACTCACGTTCGTTCAGCATTCAGCTTCCTTTTTGCATCTACTCTCTGTTTACCATTAATTTTGATTTTATTCCGTATATAAATTAAAGGGCTTATAACGATATAAGTTGTAACTTTTCTGCGTGACATATTTAGATAGTTTATCACTGCAGTGAACAGTGAACTCATACCCTAAAAGATACGCTTTATAGCAAACTTTTGCTATCAAATCAGCAAAGTTTGTATAGTAAGAAAGGCATAGCATTTTATTGGTTACTAATTGTGTTCGCCATGCGAGAAAACCGTTTGGCTGCTGGCTGCTGCTGCTAGTTAGGAAGATTAGATACATCATTGTAATTTTGTTTGTCGTTGACAGATATGACTCAGTTTAATTTAGGTTTCAATTTTTATTGCATTAAATTGTAGAATTATATTTTGTAGGCACTAAAACAAAAATGTACAATGTTATTGAGCTAATTTTGTTAGTGCGAATACCTATTTGGAAGCATAATTCGATCTACCTTTGCAGTTAGGTGTACAACAACAACACTGAATAGATGCGCGGAATGTAGGTACCTATCTGTAAATAGAATTAGGAAGTGCGTAATACGGGTGAAATGACTTGCATCATAGTTCTAGTAAAACTAGAATTTTAGTTCTGTTGTGAAATACGTTTAACTGGTATACATACGTTCAATTGGGTTTGCGTGTGTGCTAGAGTTAGAGTTAGTCACCTAGTTTCAATTTACCTAATTTCATTTTTTTCAGGTCTGTACTCAACAGTTCGTTTTCGTCAGAGTCGGGAAGCAATATCGTAAATCTGAACAATAGTGATAGTTTGGTCGAGCCGAATGAATCGTACACTGATGATTTAGTGGCTGAGAATGAAGCAAATTCACTGCTGGAAAGAGAGGGGTTTACGAAGTCCGATAGTGTGAAACCCGATGATTGTGGCTCTTCAATGGATGAGCATGAACTGAGCGTTGACCACATAGTGAACAACTCGGTACCGTCTACTTACGAGAGTTTTGCTGAAAGTTCGTCCGTTATGAGTCCCACGACTTTTCTAGTGGAGTCCGGGAAGGAGGTTTGTAATCTGTTTTATCTCGGCCCTGACCTTTAATTTTTATGTTACATAAGTTGTAATTGTAGTAGGACACGGTATATAATACAAGCGTTTTTTTAAGTTCGTTATCAATATTTGAAATAATTAAAATTGTTTGCAAAATAATTGTATTGATTAAGTTCTTAAATGCTTACTTCGTATTTCAATTGTAATTCAATTGCGAATAGCATGCATCCTAATATTTTTTGAAATGATACCCATGAGTTATGTTTATATTATATATATAATGCCAGTAAATTGTGCTAATCGCCTATATGTCAGATTAAAAAATGATAAAGTGTCGCTTATTTAATACCAGGTTTACTTTGAGAATGGAGTTCATTATCTGGAAGATGGTCACTACTGGGTAGAAGTTCCTGGTATTTGTGGATCCGATGAAGATGAAGATTACTTTGATACAAACATTATTAAAAAGGCACCTATGCGTGTGCGATTCAGTACTGATCCAATGAAAGTAAGTTTTATCAAAGCAATGTTTTGTTGTGCGTGGAGGTACAAGGAACTCCTTTTTATATCTTAAATTTGGTGGCTTATTTTCTTATTGAAAGTTATTTGGAGAAACCTATTTTTCTAATTATTGAGGATATTGATGGAGTTGGTCTTTTGTTATCTAGTCAACTTAAATCGAATTTTTGTGCTTTGCATATTTTTTAGTACGAGTTGTTTCTGAATTATTTCGTAGTGGAGAACTGTTATAGGTACTTCGGTATTCAATGCAAAAAAATCATACTAACAACCTCCGCGATTTTCGATTTTTAGGTATACACAACATTTTCAGTCCTGGATTATGACCGTAGAAACGAAGATGTGGACCCTGTTGCTGCGTCTGCTGAGTATGAGCTAGAAAAGAGAGTAGAAAAGATGGAAGTTTTCCCTGTTGAGCTCGTTAAAGGCCCTGACGGGTTAGGCTTAAGTATAATAGGTATGGGTGTTGGGGCTGATGCGGGACTGGAAAAGTTAGGCATTTTTGTCAAAACCATTACCGAGGGAGGGGCAGCAGCTAACGACAAACGAATTCAGGTGTGCTATTTTGGTTTAGATTCTTTCTAATTTTTTGAATAACAAGAAGATTCGTTTTTATACAATAAATTATTTTTTGGACAGGTTAATGATCAAATCATCGAAGTGGATGGGAAAAGTCTAGTTGGCGTTACTCAGGCCTATGCTGCTTCAGTTTTGAGAAACACAAGTGGTCTAGTCAAATTTCTTATTGGGCGAGAGAAAGATCCAGAAAATAGTGAAGTAGCCCAGCTGATTCGTCAGTCTCTTCAGGTATTATTCATTTTAAAAATGATGGATATTTGTGTAAACATATTTTTGTGTGACTGGCATGATTAAGTTCGAGACAAGGTATGTATGTATGACATACCTGCTTTTTGGTGGTAATGTGGTGGTAACCAAAAACACTTGAGTATGCGTAGATAATTTCATGTGGGCAAATTTATTTCATTGGTGGTAACAGGCTGACAAGGATAGAGATGAACGACGAAAATTAATGGACCAGCAACAGCCGTATTACTCACCAAGGGGACCGCCTCCTCCTCCTCCACTAGAGGATCAGCCCAAAATTCCAGATACAAGTAAGCACGAAGTCAACGTGCTGAAGGAAAAGCTTCAAGAAGCTCACAATAAAGCTGTGGCGGCTGAAAATCAGGTTGAGCATTTGAAAAAACGGTTAATGGAATTAGAAGCTAAAGTTTCTGAAAAAGGGTTGTATGAAGATAAGATTAAAGAGCTCAATGAAAGATTGTCGGAATCGGAGGAGACTATGAAAAATGCTCAAATGGAGGTGTCGACCTATCAGTCAATGTTGCAAGATTCTCAGGTACGGTATAGTAAATTTTTGTAGCAAGGAGTAAAAGTGTATGACCTTCTGAATGAAAATCCTTACTAACTTTTTTGCAATTTTAGGGCCAATATTGTGAGTTAGAAAAGAAATATCGCCGTGTTAAGCAAATTGTTAGAAAACTTCAAGATCGCGAAAGGGACTTGACTAATCGACAAGAATTTCAAATTCAGAGAATCCAAGAACGTGATATGGAGTATCACGATTTGCTCAACTCATTAAAAGAGCGGGTGAGTTAAACTAGGTTCATTCAATTCTAAGGTCATGCAATTTACATTTCTAAGTGTGTAACTCTCTCTCTGTCTTTGGACTCTCAAAATCTGCCTCTTATGAAGCACTATATAGTATATTTAGTTTACTAAGCCGTATATTATTTCATGATTTGTTTATCAAGGAATTAGTTAAATTAGAATTAGAAGGAAGGATCCTTCCTTACGTTTACGCTTGGGTTTGGATGCGTGTTACAGATTAGAGCAGTATCTCTATTTGATGTACGCAAGCTAAACTTTTCGTTTTATAATTTGTAGTAATGTGAATGAATATTTTTTAAAATCCCAGGTGTTGCAGCTTGAACAGGAATTGTTTGAAACCCAACGGCGAGCGGGTTTCATGCCTCAACAATCATTTTTACATCACACTCATTTTCCTACTACGATACCTTCAGCTTTGTCGCTCTCGTTACCACCATCGTTACCGCCAATATATCTGGATCTGTCTGATGAAGAATTATCAGAATCGAGCATCACCGACGGGAAGGATAACAAAGATACAAGTAGTGCCAAAGAAGAATTTGACACCGCTGTACCACCTCATAGTCTCTTAGATGTTTCTGCGGGAAAAGCAAAAGCTGATCTAGCTTCTCGGGGTGGATTAGCTGGCCGGCAAGCACCAACGTCTGGCAAGAGGCCCAGCAGTCAAGCTTCAAACAATAGCTTAGTAAGTCTTAAAAATACGTATACACCTCTGAGCTTTGTAGGTTCCTGTTTGACTATACTGTTAAACAAAAGTGAGCTACATTGTTATGAGCGTAGCAGTAAGTAATCCTGGGACGACATTTATAAGTACGTATTTTATGAACAACACACAAGTGTAACTTTTTTTTGGAGATTTGGAACTCCGTTAGCTTAATATTCACTGGATTCAGTTTTTTGTACATTTATTAAGCTAGATTGACCATGGCAACATGAGCTCCATTCCATTTTTAATATTTCGTTGACTTTTTGGTTTTTAAAGAAAATTAAATCCAGATAATCATTTGTTTTCCTTTTGGTCATCAAGTTCATGTGCCTAAAGTTCCGTAATCTTCTAATAGTACACGGAGTGTTCAATCTTCAACACCCGCGTACAAACGGAGACCCGCGTACACACAGAGACCCGCGTACTGCCATATAAACGTGTGCTAAAGAGACCCGCGTACTGTCCAAACTCAGTCCTTCACCCCCCGTGCACAAACAGAGACCCGCGTACTGTCCAAACTCAGTCCTTCACCCCCCGTGCACAAACAGAGACCCGCGTACTGTCCAAACTCAGTCCTTCACCCCCCGTGCACAGAGACCCGTGTACTGTCCAAACTCAGTCCTTCACCCCCCGTGCACAGAGACCCGTGTACTGTCCAAACTCAGTCCTTCACCCCCCTTGCACAAACAGAGACCCGTGTACTAGTAGAAGATATACGGTTCTTTTATTGTCCTTGTAATGAAATTCATAAACAAGGAATGGAAGGAGCTTTTGATTTAAATATAATGGTGCTGTGCACGAGGATTTGCGCTTGATTTTATATTTATTGTATTATTTAGGAATGCCGAGTTCTAAAATCCATGAATTATGTTTGATATACAGGATCTGGACGAGTCAGTTTCTCCAGAAATTATGAGAGATGATTCGCGTCAGCATCTGAATCCATACGGTATTAATTCGCCACCGATTTCTCCTGCTAAATCTGTTGGGTCAGCCATAGTTGGAGCTTCGCCAGTTCGTGAAGATATTGGAGGCAAATTTGTCACCTCGCATAGTTTTTCTAGTTCTATAAGCCCACCATTTTTTACCCAAACACAGCAATCTGTTCAAACAGCAAGTGTCAGTTCAAGCTCGATTCGAACATTAAGCTCTGGTCAAATCTTTGCAAGCCAAAAATCTTCCAGCATTAACCATGCAAATGAAATGCTCACATCGAAACCCTTAGAAGTAGACCGAGTAGATTACGTAAAAAAGAATCCATACTTATACACTGAAATTGCTACAAGCAGCAATATGTATGCCCAACAAAGAACAAGTGAATTGGTTGAAAAAACAAGCTCGGCAGCCCCAGCTTACGCTCCCACCTCTTCCAATATAAGTGTCACAGCTAGACAACTTCAAGTGGATAATTATGTACAAAACTATGGCCACCCATCGAGCCAACCAAGAATGTTACCAGAATTTAACCTAATGGCTAAGCTTAACAGCAATAGTGCTGCTTTGAGTAGCAATTTCAGCAGTGGTGTCAAAACTACGGGGAGTATTCCACCAGATTCCATTCAGTCCATTCGAAGTACTGATAGTTTTTCGGAATCCGAGCAAATTCAAACACCTCAGCAACCGCAAAGCTTTGTTAACCGATCGTACAGCCCTGACAGAAATGGCATTTCGTCAATTCCGACAAATGACCCATTTTCTGTAAACAAGCATAGTCACTACAACCAGCAGGGAATTTCGCGTAACATCATTGACCCTTCTTCACCGCTTTCTTCGCATATAATTTCAGCGAGTACTGCAGTGCCGCCGTCTTATCAAAATCCCACTTCCGCCCATCACGCAACTGTGGGGCTCCGACCCAGTCATTTCCATGTTTCTTCGCCTTTGACAGAACAACTTCGACAGGTTTTAGCTGATCGAGAGAGAGCGAACCGAGATGAAAGAAGGGACGATGGACACCATGTGGAAGACGTCTGGCAGGCTAAAATTGAATCTGAATCTAGTACGGCTACAAACTCCTTGTCAAGCAACATTTCCAGCCCAAAAGTCGACGTAAAGCGTTTGCCTGAGAAATGGATGAACATGAGTCCACTTGACTGGTCAAACGAGCAGGTACTACTTGTTTTTTAAATCCCTCCAGGCAGTTGGTAGTTCAACATTACGTTCGTAACAATCGCACATTTAATAATCCCAAAGTAGAACTACATATCTCGTACTGTGATACGATCTTTTTTCAAACGATTGTTAGCGATTGTTACTTCGTAAATGTTGCAGCATAATTAATATAGGTTACCTGTGTTCATAAAATAATGTCTGTGTGACGTGGGTGTCAAGATTAGCATATATATTCTGGTTTCGATTGTTTCAGGTGTGTCAGTGGCTTTTGTTTATGAACATGGAGCACCTTATCCCACCTTTCATGGACAATAATATCAATGGGATTCATCTTTTGCAAATGGAATCGAAAGAGTTGAAAGGTTTTGGAGTGAATGGTGACGATAAAGTTAAATTGAAGAAAAAAATAAAAGAGATGAAATCTCAGGTGGAAAAAGACAAGAAACAGCAAGAAAAAGAAAGAAAAGAAAGGGAAAAGCTACAGAAGCGTGCTGAGAAAGAGAAGAAAGCCAAAAAATAAGCTATCAGGTTGAAATTAATTTTTTTGCAACTTCCCTTGCTTTTTCAAATCATTAGCCCTGTAGACGACTAATTTCAACTCAAGTATCCTTCATTCGCAATTCTCGGTTTCAGTTTAAGCTCCACCACTGAATGTGCAAGCCCTTTTGGGCTTACTTTGTTACGCTGTAGCATTATGTCTAATATACTATTGAGAGCCGAAATGCAAAGCCTGTCCGTCGTATTATCGGAGAAGCTCTTCGAACCGTGGGACGTTAGGCTGCTAAATAATTTTAATTTACAAGGAATAATCGTTATTCTGTACTACGGTACTAGGCAAATAATGATTTCATGATTCCTGTGCCAACGGGATATGTTTTATAGCAAAAATTATGTACATAATTACTTCTCAAAGTACCACAAATGAAAAATTATATTATGTAGGTAATTTTATAGAAATAAGTAGATAATCATTACCGAACTTGAACCAAACTTTAAAAGTATGACGTTCGCTCTATTTCTACAAGATTATTCTATAAGTAATTATATATAAATATATATTAGTATTATAAATCTTTAAGGGCTTTATGGTGAAGAGTGAATAACTTGTATAAGTATTTTATGAAATCCCTCATATATATTTTGGCACAAAAATTAATCCATGTGTGGTGTGACACGTGACATAATTAATTTTGAACTAAGAAATTCCGTAGTCCGCAGATTGGTGGTTACTCGTTGTGTTGTATCCACTGATAATAGGTATCCATCTTTTTTTTGTTATTTATCGTACGTAACAATAATCTACATCAAACTTATTTAACACTACATTTTCCGCTGACGATGGGCGAGTTGTGTGCTTGTCATTAATACTGTATCAATCTAGAAACTAGAATATTAATGCAAGCACTTTGCTGTATAACTTATTTGTAACCTAGATGAACAAAACATGACAGTTGTCTGTCAATGAGACTGAAATGAAGAAAACATTGTTTTGCTTAAAAGAATGGAATCATACATTCTGTAAATCTTTTTATTTAATTATATGTAGAGGACAAATTAATCATTAATTGACTAAAGTGTATAGGACCGTTAGATAACCTACTTTATTTAATTTTATGCGACATACATATATGTAAATTGAGTTATTATTATTATTATCGTTGTTTTGTTTGTAATTTTTAATAAATTTTTTGTGAAATTTGTGATGGTGTACTCGTAATGTAATAGATGCTTACGTTTTTTCCTGGAAACAGAGTGCAATAATTGTGTTTGTTTTGCATAGGAGCTGTAGCTCAATAATAATATTATTATAGAAGAAGGTTGCAGCTCAATTTAGTGAAGCAAAAAGTGTTCTGTCATTCGTGCATTTGTATGGTACACGCTAAAAATGCTCTATTTATATTTCTTACGTGCCATTTTTTAAAATTCAGAATATTATATCAACTTTATACAGCATTTTTGTCGTATGCGTATGACTCGTAACGATGCGTAATATTGAATGCCTAGTGTAGTGGTAGAAACTCCACAGCCTAGGGGGAAAATGAGTTGAATAATAATTATTATGCTTCAATTTCGGAATGTCTAAACTCAAAAATACTGTAAACAATGTGTAAACGTTTTCCTCAAGTTGTCGATTGAAAGGAAAGGACTGGCATTAAGTATTACAAGTAAGCATGTATTGTAATTATGTAGTTATACTGAATGAATTTGAATTTTGTAAGCGTTGTGTTAATTTTTAAAAGAATAAGTCTACATCTAGTAGGTGTAGAATGCCTTGAATTTTGTGTGTGAAGGATTGAAAAGTCGTGTAATTAATTTATTTGGATCTAGCAAGATTTAAAATTTTTTTTTGAATTTCTTGCTCCTTCGTCCTCGGACGCTATTTAAAAGGAAGACCGAACACAAACAAGTGATCGAGATCCATTTAAAATATAAACGGATGTATTTGCTACGCACTTTTTTTCGTAGTGTAATGTGTATAATATGGTACATAACGCTGGCAGATTTGATTAAGCCGCTACAGAAACAAGGCAGCTTTCCACTACTTTAGAAGTCACATAGACTGCTATGAGCAAAGTTTTTTATAACTTGAGTTGTCTTCGTAATATTATAATAATAATATATATTATGTGTGTGTTGTACGTAGTTTATACCAAGTCAGAGGTATTGAATAGCTATTCGTATTTTGAGGCTGTGTTAGACTTTTTGTATGGTACATGGAATTTCAGCGCACTGTCAAAAGGTAACGTAACAACATTGTAATGAAAAAAAAAAATTTATGATTACTTAAAAAAGCATAACATTGTTCGTGTCACAAATAGCAACATACGAATGCTTATTATTATTCAATAAATTATCTTAGTATATGAAAATGTTCCTGCATTATTTAAATCTTTGATGCATTCCGCATATTAGTATAATACCTTACCTATTGCTCATATACTTATCTACACATTATTTTTATGATTGGATGCGAGTTTATAACCTTGGACCATTAATGCATATCTGTATTTTAAAAATAAATTTTGTTACAAATTACAATAAAACCTTCAGATAACAGTGGAAATAAACATGGTAATTATTTGAGCGACACTCACTTTTGTCAAAACAGTCTAGAAATGTTTTTAATAGATCCTTCTTTTCACAAAATGACTAGCCGAACATTTCGTCAACATCTGTGTATTAAAATACATTCGGAATGACAAGATATAATGTTGCGCATTCACCAACAAATCAATTTCTTTTTGTGATTCCGGCGGGTGGGAAATCGTATTAATTGGCTTCGTTAACTCACATTTATGTTATTACAGCGATTTATCGTTAATCGTAAATATGTGTTAGGATGACTAAAATACTAACTAAATAATTATTATTTTATTATGATTAGAGCATGCTCGCAATACTCAACTAGAATTACTTACAATAGCTTAAGTTTAAAAGTTAGATTACCACTCTTCTTTGACATGGGACATTTTTGTGGTGTTTAAAATTGTATTTACATTTTAAATATTGGATTATTTGCACATTCGAAAATACAACTGTCATTTCCTATATAGAATAAATATTATTAGCCCTAAACATTTGAGAATTTTTGTGAATTCATGTGACAACAAAGGATTCAAGTTTAGTCGGGTTCAGAGGCATATTTTATTTTTATGACGAAATATTAACTACTGTAAACTATTTCATGTGAATATAGATACAATCTAGATCTTGACTGCTTTCTTTAATATATGTATCTGTATTCAGCCGTTTTAGTCGAATAAAAATTCGTAAAGAAATCAATCCCTTTGTTTTACTTCCACAATATGTAGTAATACTGATTTATGCTAAACATTACAATGTATTATTATAGACGCGTGTAATAAACAGAATTGAATGAACTGAATAGCATGGACCTCAGACGCAATCATTCAAGCTTACATTTTATTATTGGAATTACGTCCCTCCATGTTATGTACAATAAAAATTATCCATAGCGGCACCTCAAGGGGCAGAATAGTTCTTACAAATACTCAGACAGACTGCCGCTATAGGCTGGTAAGGAACATGCTATGTCATGAATAGGGTGTCGTTTAAAAAATAAAATATGACCTCGTGTTGTAAGACTGCTACTATAACCAGTGCAACTGTTTGACTGTATAAGTATTGTGACTGTGAGTGAGATGCTTGCATCGGGACGAGTATTCGCAAAATTCTTACATAAAGTAGGTAAGCACTTTTCTTTCCGATCCATTTAAAATATTCATAGTCTATGGTATTGTTGAGGTAGAGTAGACTTGGAAGGGTCTGCTAAACCTCACGAATTGTAACAAAAAAAAACAAAAAAATCTGTATGTAGGAATTAAAACATTAACCGGAAGGCTTCTACAGACATTTCTATTGAAATGCGTAGTATTATAGATGTTACGTCCCCTTTTTCTCACAGGTATAAAGGGTTTATTGCAATCATTAGCTAATGAACTTCTGATCCAACTTAAAACTCGCAATAAATATAGAATTTTACATTGTACTATGTTTTAAAATATCCAAGGAATGTGTTGGATTAAAATCAATGACAGATTAACTTTTCACACAGATGTAACGCAGAAGTAAAAAATGGAATAACTGGGTTTAGTGTGCTTGTACTCCCGCTACCCACTCTCTAAGCTAAATTTCATATTACGATTAGGTACTTTATCGTTTGCAGTTTGCATCATCATCAAAAATATTATTGCTGAAGGGTGACAATAATTTTTTATTTCTTTCTAGTAAGTTTCTCTTTCCGCTCACTAAACCCGCTTTATGGAAATCAAATATATACATAGGGACGGCAGACGAGAATGTGCACAAAATGAGACAAGATGCATCTGGAACTTGGAACTCGGGGCTCAGAAACACGTACACTGCACAAAGATTCTGGAAATCACGGATGTTTGGTGGGTCAAAGCGGCATTCTGTAAGGTCTTCCATACATTGCGTGAAAGGGATTTTCAGAAATCGTACCCAACCCCCGAAACTGTCTAAGCAACGTACGGACGACTCATCTATACTTTTGAAGTGGGAAATCAAAATCGACCTCCCCGTGACTTGGACATGATATGAATAATAAAAAGCAAACTTGGTTTAAATGAGCACCCACAGGGAAATAAACGATTGATGGTCGATTTACGACACATACGTACACGATCCTACTGAGCTTGAGCCTATGATTTATCTAAATCTGTCTTTGAGTGTATACTAGTGTATGTATGTACATAATGCGGACGAGTGTTATCGCTTAGTGACTCGTGTTCTGGAGCCAACTGTGTTATTATTATTCCTTACTGTACCGTACCACAATCGTTACATGATTCGCATTTTCGACGTCAGCTCAACTGACTGTCAATACACTGTCAAGTTGCATTAGCAAAACCCCAAGATATACATATCGACTTTTTTCCTTTTTAGAAAGAAAAATGTCCATCTACATTTTAGTTTGAACGAAGCCGTCCACGGTGGGAAGAGTCTGTATTGACAGTGCTCATTTGTGGAATCGCCGTCGGAATATTTAGTGGTGTACCTATACAAATTATTAAGTCATAGTCATGGTAGTAGCCTCTACTTGGTTCAGGGAAAGGTGTGACAATCGTACTAATGCGTATACATAATTTAATCAAACACATTTTAAATTCTCAAAAATAGGCGATATTTGCCTTTGCCTTTCGTATGCAGGTGTGGCGGGACCTAATAGGTATATAGAATGTGTAGTTTAAAGGTAATTATTGAAAAAA
This sequence comes from Dicyrtoma fusca, assembly GCA_034695205.1. NCBI lineage: Eukaryota > Metazoa > Arthropoda > Collembola > Symphypleona > Dicyrtomidae > Dicyrtoma > Dicyrtoma fusca. The sequence continues at coordinate 37,026 of JAQFZC010000020.1, forward strand.
AGCGCTTTTTGAATGGATGTCTTGCGAATGACAGTGTGTATACATAAGTAATACATAAAAATAAGTCCATTTGCTGGGCGGCACACATCTCGTATGTTTGTATAGTTTTTGTAATGTAGCAAATGTACGATTTATTATTACAATATTTGTTTTATCGCTCGCGAAAAAGTATCAAAGCACTTTTTCTTATACTCTCCTGCGTTGAACGCACTATATCTTTTATGTATACCACTATATCGCACAATTACGCTCAGCTATATTTTCCGTACACAAATAATTTAATATTTTAATTTAGTCATATATATATATATATCGCTTTCTATTTCTATACAGTTTTAGATACCGGGATATTTTTTTGTTGTTGTCTGTGAAGAATAACAGTAGCACACATTTTTCCGAAAAACGTAGACACTATCTAGGTGTATACAAATTGTATAGGTATCCGTATTCCAGAGATTATTTAACTCCAACTTATTGTTAGATTAGGTATAATTTATACATGTATTGATAACTGATGAATATTATAATGATGTGGCATTCCTTGCAATACACAGTACAGTACTGCACTGACTGTGAAGTTGTTGGCCTCATTTTGAGAGATTGCAAACTTTTAAGAATTATTGATTTTATATCATTTTATATAATGTGTCTTACACTATCTGTTCCGGTGAAATGCATGCCAAATAAAATGCCAAAATATGGCGACCAAATATGAGTAAGTCTTCAGCATCTCTCAGTCGACCACAGTACAACTTCAAAATGGTTCGTCTTGTATCATCTTGTACTTTGTAAGTTTGCACCCAGGTCAAAGCTTAACTATAAAATCTTCAACCTGGTATACAAAATGCATGCACGCCTGGTTGAGAAATCTGTTAATCTGTGAACTATAGAGAATTATCAAAGTAATCAACGATGGAACACATGAAGACTCACAGTCATACCTGTCGGGTACATCTTTACATGATATTTTGATGTGTGCAATAATAAATTTACAGATTGTTTTACAAAGGTTATATTTTTTTGTCGTTGTTGACTAAATTCCTTTCTTGCTGGTGTCAAAAATAAGCGTTGATCCGTCCGTTTTTATACGTAAAACGAGTGACGTGATAGTAACTATATATTATTTTGTTATACATTTTGTGTGTAGTTCCTACATACATTCTCTCAAGTATCTTAAATCCTATGGAATATCATATGTACGTGCTAGACAAACATAGTAGGTCTACTTCTCTTTTTATTATTCATCTATGTATGTATTTTTATTAAATTTATTTATTCATTTTTTTGTTATTACTGTATTCTATAAGGTATAGTTATTATTACTATCGGCTTTGGGGTTGATGCCGCTTCTTCTATCCAAGTCAGGGTGAGATCATCATCAGTGCTCTCTCATGACATGGGTTAACATTATTTTTTTTGTTGACATAGTAAGGGGGACTAGCGAGAAAAAAATACTTGTTTTTCTTTTTTTTTTTATATAAAAAAAATTAAAATAATAAATTATAATATAATATATATGACAAGAGGTTTAACAGGTTACATAATATGATCATGTACATAAACATACCACAGTTTGTGTTTCCTTCCCCATCTCCCCACTATTACCTAACACCCCCTCCCCAATGGGTTAGCAGTAATTGTACGGGGATAAGTAATAAATTTGTTTCTCCGTTTCCATTCCTTTATTTAGACTCCTTACTTAAACTAACAACAATAACGAGGATCGACTGTGTGAGATTTTAGTTCCTTTCATCTGAGTATGTCATAATTGTTTCTGAGTTGCAGCTTTGTGTAGTATTTGTAAATCAGTAATCATATTCCATTGAACATTGAATTCAGATCTTGCGTCCGCCGTTGACAGTGATCGGCGGTGGCGTACTTCGTGTGTATACGGTCTTGAAAACGTCAAATCAACTATGCATATGCAAACATTGTCTGCCAGCGGCTTCCGCATATACAGATATAACGAGGAAATGAGAGTCGACAATGTCTATTTAGTCTATTATCAGGGAATAACAACGACTTGTCTAAATGCATTACGTAGTATGCATGTAATTCATTATACATTTACATAGTCACAGTCCAGCCATTTGAATATAAATGCAGTTTGTCCGTCTTTCCGTGTGAAAGGACAGGAGTAATTAAAAGCAAGTACTTATTTAGAGACGGTATGAAGGGTCACCGAAGTCCCATGAGATAGAAGATGGTTTTTATGACTTCGATCCGAAGTCGGGGTGACACTAGGAGGAGTGCAATGGGCTGAACAAGGAACTCACAGTATACAACTAGGCCACAAAAAAGGGCTGCCCCGGGAGGGAGCGTCGCCCCTTTGAGACCCACAACAAACATGGCTGGCAAGTAGAGTAGGAGATGACCCACGCTGACGGCGTAGGAAGCGATGGCTCTCTTCGCCGGACCAGTCTTTCCCTTCTGCCGAAAATGTTTGACACGCGTCCTCGGCCTTGGCTTTTTCACCATCCTGACTTGCAGGACGTTATTATTGTCACTTTCACCCCGCTTCCCGTTGAAATTAACTTTTTTAGTATTATTATTTCCTTCCGGCGGCTCTTCGTTCGCTTCCGGCTGACCACTCCCGCCCACGGTCGAGATTGCATTAGGATCTACGGAGAAATTGTATTCTTGAGACTGACTGGCCGGGGCCTTGTGACGTGCGATGGGATATGGGATTCGTTGCACGGCTTCAACACTATCACTACTGCCGCAAGTTGAACTTTGATTCTCTATGATGACCCCAATTACATTGGATGGGCTCTTGGCGGGGACAACTATTGTGGATTCCAATGGCCAGGAGTACAGGGACAGTGGAACCATTTTCTTTTCATTCAGACTTTCACTGGCAGTATTCCTGTCCGCCATGCACTCATTGTAGTTGTAGGAGCGCGTTTCCGGAGAGTCATTGGCCAATGCATTGCAGTCATCCAGCTCACAAGTCACATCTTCGTACAGACCCGGCTTATTCGTCGATGGTTTGATCACAAGATTGGACGTAAATATGGCTTTGTCCCCTCCAGACTTGATACCTTTAGGATTGTTAGATCGAACCACAGACTCGTACATTGTCATACTATTGAAGTGATTACTCAGGTTATTGCGATGCTGCTTCGAACTCATGTCCGCGTGATCGAAGGACTTGGACTGAGCAAATAGAAATCCCTTTCGTACGGATGGCTGCTGCTGGGATTGCTGGGCTAATTGCTGCTGAGTCGTTTGTGTGTGGGACGTCGTTGAGCCGTCAAAGGACTGAGAATGAGTTAGCTTTCGAACGGAAAAGTCGGACGAGCCATCATCTTCCGTGAGTCTGTCGTAATCATTTATATTTGTGTCACTGGAGTTTTGAGGGAATGATGAAGAGTCGTATGACATCTGATTGGAACGATTTACAATCGACGTCAAATTTGAGGGACAATAAGCGGCTGCACTCTCACTCCATACTCGCCTATGTGTCAGTTTTGCACTCGGTATGAAAGCTGGAGGCTTGGAAGCACTAAATTGATCACTCAGAGCCCGACGATGACGACCCCTTTCACTGTAATTTCAAAATATTATCTTCCTTTAGTTTTTCCCTCAGTTCGGAACGACACACACCTGCCCCTAAGCCCACTTTTCTACCCTCCCAGCAGGAGACAGAAACAAATTTTTTGAAACTTTTCCCTAAAACTATAACAGCCAAGCGCAGCATATAAAAAATGACGATTTTAATCTTGTTACGAAGCCCTAGTCTATTAATTAATAGTAGTCCAACACTGAAACGTATCAGCCGATGTAATTAACTAGTATGATTTATGGCTGACAACTTACAAGATATAATTTATCTTCATCCAGAAGTATCAAGAACTTGCAAAATCGGCAGTATTCTATAAAACTACTAGTATAGTCTACCTAACTTTCTAAAAAGTGTCTACTACTACTACTCGTGGTCTGGCCTGCAGTCTGGGCTAATTATTTTTGCTATACCAAATCTGATTATTTCAACTAAATGCCTAGTCAGTTCATACTATGTACTACATAACTTGTAGAGCTTATTCATTTATCCATTTAGGAAATAATACGGCAAGTTAAATGTCAAACTGCTTCTATTGCAGCATGCACATGTCGATGTATGTAGATTTATTTCGGTTTTGTTCGACAATTCTAATAAATGTACTGTAAGCTCGTCATGCAAGCATGATTTCTACTTGAGATAAAAAATTAAACAACCCGTGCCCTAAAGTTAGCACATAACATAGAGAAAGTGCCTTGTCGTGTGTGACATTTTCCTAACAGATATTTGCAGATTGCTTGCGCAATGTAACAAAAATATCAACAAATGGGTTAGTCATTTGTAGCCCACCTAGTTATAGTTTTTATCGCTTAATTATCCTTGCACCTTGAGGAGTTTGAGTTTAAATAATTACAATGAGTTTAAATAGTAGTAAATAAGAAGTAAGATAGCCAACCTGGTGTTGCCACATGACTCGACGTCCTCAATCAAATCATCTGGCGTGGGCTCAAAGGGAGCATTATCGCCCAGTTCAGCATATAATTTTGACTCTTTTTCTCGTTTTCTTTTCCGCCGTCTTCGTCTTGCAAAGGCCAGGACGTAGCCCGTCGTCAGACTCACAAGGCCTATGCAATATCCAGCAAAGACGATGATGAAGAAAACAAGAGGAACGTTGGGGATGCAAAGAGCGAGCGCCGGTTGGAATGTGTGACCGAATGTGATGGTTGCACCGTATGATCCCAGGATCGCAAACCCCCAAATTATCACCTGAAAACACCCGTCATTCCCAGTTATACATTGGCCATTAGAAGAAAGTCACGCAAATATATCATCACTGAGTGCCTGGGTGAAATAATAGACTGTCATGCTCGTTGCATGATTCCTTCAGCTCTTGGACTGTAATGGCTTTCTCATTGAATGATCGAATTCCAATTCGATGACTGCATGCAAGGCTAAGAGTCTCATAAATCCCCTGAAAATAACTCTCAAAATGTGTGAGTCATGACTGCTACATTGAATTTACACTTACGAGGCAAATGTTGGTTGTTCTGACTGAAAAAATAGGATATCTCCCGGTCGGTAACCAGACAGCTAGGACACGATCTGCCCGGTAAAGTGCAACTGCCAAGAGATGCATCGTCCATAGGGAAGCTGTTGTGGTACTCACAGCCGCACAGACATTGTCTCCATAGCTCCATTCACCCTTCGGAGTAAATTAAACCGATGCACACATAAATACGCTTAAACAATTCGAGCACCCGTCGCGGCTCGGGTGCTAACCCTGACAATAAATTCTTTCCTCACACTCGCTCGTTCAATGCCCAAAGTAACTGACAAGGGAGCAAAATGTCAACAGGACTGATCACGATGCATATGGATGTGCCTGCTCATCCCATTTCAATTGCAAAATTGTCTCAACCCGCGGATGCAGATTAGCAGATTGAAGAGCATAACGTAAAATAATTAGAAAACAGTTGAACATCCTTTTGGATATTTTCGACTCAACCAAGTTACAGCTGCTTATTGTATCTCTCTCATCCTGACTCGTCTCGACGGACCGTCAGGACAACACACGCATTGAAATGGGAGCAGCTTTCCATGCATTAATACATGAAGAAGAGGAGAAAAAAAACTGCATGGAGGTCGTAAAAGCGTTTGAGTCGCAAATTGCAAAGAGCCTGTCTCATAATGTATTCAGGAGAAATGCGAATTCCAACTAAGCGCTAAAACTTTGTTCATGTTCCAGTCCAAAACTTAATCAAAGGGGGGAATCGGCATGTCATGGCATTAGCAGGGCAGAACATATAACGTGTCCAACAAAAATGTAACTGCGTCTCTCTCCGTCCCGACTTCCCGGCCAAAATAATGAGGAATTTTGTGACAACGACGAGGAAGGAAGCAAACTATACATGTACATACATAGATACGGAGGGCGGTCGTTCAGAGGCACACCATTTATCTCCCACTATGCATAATTGTACACATTATGCATATTTGAGGGACCGACGGAGCCATGTATGTATGTATCTACAGTGCAGTGGTAACGATAATAAGGTCTCCTCTGAACAAACAGATGACTCTACACAATGTCAGTTTGTGAGCATTTTGCCAGCTCTGGAAATGACAGAGACATCACGAAGCATTTAAGGGCTGAAATGGAAGGGAAATATTATTTGTAAATGTAATGTAATACTTTACCTGAACGATTGCGACTAATGGAACCGGGAGAACGAGCATAGCGCCGAGACAGTCAGCTATGCAAACGTGTCTTATTAGAAGGAAATGTACCTGGAATGAATTGGATACAAATGATACACACTATTATTATATGTGATAATCTTATATGCTCCACATACATACATCCTAACATACGCTGAACTTTAAGGTCCAACATATTAGTAGCCATTACGGGGATTGTGAGTAAAATTAAACAGAGTATAATATAATTAAATGTACCATTCTTAGCTTGAGGCTGTCTCGACTGATATTGGCAATCACGCTTCCGTTCGCAAATACGGCAGCAGTCAGTATCACAGCCAGCAGAGTTACCTAGAAATACATGTCCAATGTTTCTCGTCAACTAAAGAATTGTCTCATAGCAAATAATTACATTCATTTCATTGTGACAACTTTGCAACATCAGTCAATCTTCTTGCCATTTAAATAGACCTGGATGTAAAATGAGAGCCAACTTGAACGTCATCCCAATAATGATAGGATTGTTCTGTGCTAGGCGAGCCACCACAGTACACACACGGCTCACGTGCAATTACCAACCTAAATCACACTACTACCGATGCGACGGATGATACGGAGGACAGAGTATCATTGCAGACCACGTCCACCCCAAACAATTTCATTTTAAGGAATAAAATTCCATTCCTGTTATATTCCATCGAGCTAGTATGCTCATCCATCATTTTCTACCGCTCTCAATCGAACAACATTGACGTCACAAATCATAACAGAAATCAATAGTGTATTGTTCTACTTTCATTGGCTCATGTTTTGAACCAAAACATACATATTACTACTCTAGTTTCATTTTCATGACTTCCCAGTCACCACTGGTTTTTCCCTTCCGACTAGACTTTAGACTGCTTTGTTCGAAGCACACTTTGTGTGTTCCTCCATAACTAGGAATCTGCATACAGTAGATGGCTTGAAATTATACTTGAGTATGGCTGTGAAGAAATTCACCATTTGACATTTAAGTGCTGGGTGTTACTGCTAAAAGGGTTGGTTAGGATGTGGATGACACAAAAAATGGTTCTGGTAAAAAGCCAGAGTTCATTACTGGGTAGTTTAAATTTAGGCTTTAAGATCTCAATGTAGGCACTAGGTAGATGTAATCTTAGCCTAAGATATCCTAGACACGGCTGAGAGGACCAAGTTAGTATTTCATTGGATATTAAATTGGTAGGTACCTACATACATACATAGGTTTTTGATTCGGAGGAGAGAAAAAAACGTGTAATTCCTTTTGAGCGTTGAACACAACAAACTAAAATATGCTGTACGCTCCACTCTCCCAAGTCGGCATGTAGCTGAAGGAAGTTGGTGCTACAGATCTTTTCCTTCAAAATATGTACTACCCGACAAGCCCATACAACATCTAGTTCTCTTAGATGACAAGGAATTCTACTCTACGGTTTTCAATTCAAAATGGAAATTACTTTCCTACAGATATAAGGCATGCATACCTAATTCGAGTCTCCAAGAATAAGACATCTTATCTATTGTAACTGTGAACTGCACAGTATATCGTATGTCTATTGAGCATATGTAAATAGGCATGTAAGCTACTTACTAGATGCTAGGTGGGTAGTATATGAAAGAAGATAAGGTCCTGTACTAAAGTCTTTCCCAACTACAAGGAGAATCCCGTCAATAGAATTAAGAGAAATGCACTAAGATTTTAAAATTGTGGCATGAAACCACCCTGGGAAAGGGAAAATGGCTCCACATAACAATTAACCATAGGAAATACAATTAAACGAGGCATAATAGTTACCGTAAAAGCCTAGTCGTGTTCAAAAATACACAGCTGAGCCATATTACAGACGATCCATGAAAATAAGACCTAGGACGTCGTCCTTGTGCTGAAAAGATGGGCTCATATTAATCTTTTTGGGAAACATTCTTGGCTGTAGGTACAGGCGTACATGACGAGAGCTGTGTCTTCTTTACTGTTGTAACTACAAGTTGAATGATTTTGTGCAAGGGGAAATTTGCAACGCAACTTTCAAGTACATAATTGGCATTATAAAAAAAACTTGAGCTTCAGTGGAAAACTAATCAGAGCTTACACGAGTCTGTACACAAATAGTTGAGCTTAAGAAGTTTCTTATGAGGTCAGGGATGTAACTCGCTCTGCACAAAATATGATTCTCTCTCATCTTTTTACAGATACTCCGGACTTTGTGCGAGGCTTAGGGGAGCTTCCTCTAAACTCCATACATACAGTTGCCGACAAAGCAAAGCATTGTGTATGGTCTGTCTACAGATGCTGAGTCCTATGCTCGTCCACCGACGTACATACTTGCCCGTACGTAAGAGTTTAAGATCTTGCGTCACCGCTCTCAGACAAAGAGAGCCTCAGACACTTTAAAGAGACTTCCTCACGGGAGATGACCGACTGGGAATTGAATCCATATACACTCTTCTACACTGGTGTACTTCTCCACTTTTACTTTCACGAGGTTTAACAAGGCATCCACATAAATAGTGGGAATGTCTTTCTATTTGTATTCACACCAGACTGGAACAACACGGAAATCCAAACATACAGACTAGTTCTCTTCTTCCAACGAAAAACATTGGTGGCTTCAATCTAGGATGACGGTGGTAGTGATTATGCACATGACTGCAGAGAGCACGGAGAGGTATTTCGACATTTATGATAAAATGATTTATCTCCGTGTGTATCATTGTTATACGGCTTTCTGTTTCTCATTCAATTATGGTAACGACAACAGAGCAGTAAAATCTAAAAGGGATCAATTTGAGGTAAATGCTCCGTGCAGGCAGCAGGTCTCGTTGAGTGTTGTTCTTTGGTGAAGCCATAAATGACGTGAATAAATAAATTGGGAGGTAAAGTGCCAAGAACACACAGAACAGAGCCGAGTGCTCGTACATACATACATGCAGACAGTTTGCCAAGGTTAGTTGGGCGGGAGTGTGTGGTAAGATATATTCCATTTCATCCCCGTATAAATTTACCATTGATTTGATTTTATCGATTTCTATCCGTCCGAGAAGCGACGTACTTACTCCAAGAGCAAATAAATTATTCAGTCATTCTACCTGCTGCTACTGCTACTGCTTCTACTCGCCAGCGTCAACGACAATGACAGCTCGACTTAGGAACCCTTGACTAATACCAACGTTAAATTATCATGTTCGATGAGCAACTGAATGCTTATTAAAGCCGTCATTCCTGGACGGTGGTGGTGGTGGTGCGGCGGCGGCGGCGGGCCTAAAGTGAGAGGGAGAGTGGGGGAAAAATATAAAAACAACAAACGAAGGATGAGCTCCTTTCCTTCCCTCTTCATTCTCACTAGATAAAGTCAATAAACGAAAACTAAAATCAAAGTAATCGATCGCCGAGGTAGTTGGTACATGCTTCATGATTAAATTAAATTACCGAAGAGGCACGTGTACACCCTCAAATTAAGCGAACTATGTAGCTTCTGCTCTAAAAAAAATAGTTGCAAGCTTCAGAAATTTTCCAACATTCTACCTTCTACGTCACTTCACTTGGAGGTGCTTATTCCAGCACAATGCTACGTACACACCTAAAAGTTCTTCCCACAACAGATAGTCAGTCAGCCACCACCTTGGCCTGGACTGGGACGGGAAGGAAAGACGGGGGGTTTCTTGGGATTGGGATCAAATCAATAAGCAGGAGAGCAGTAAAATATTAACCATGCAGGAAGAGGAAGGATATTCTAAAGTCATGAAATTTCTCCAAGTGTTTTCCATCATATTTAATAACAGTTGACTATAATAAATGATGAAACGAAAGTATGTGAGCCAGTAGTGGGAAGAATGGTTGAGGGTGTTGTTTGAGAAAAACCACATAGTAGGAGCTAAGACATCCATGATTGCGTAGGAACCAATGGACCTACATGCATGGGTGTAGCAGCCGGGATTCTCTGACGTCCGTTCTGTATGTACTTTTTTAGGGCACACCACCTGATCATCATCCTGATATGCTTTATCCAAAAGAAGCAATATCAATTTGAGCGCCACACACACACACATGCTTCTACGATTCCTAAAGGTCAAAGGAAAAGTTCGGATTTTTCATTGGCGATTTTCATGAAGCCTTCCCCATCCAACTACCCACTCCCAAAATGTCTTTCCTATATGAACGCCGTACTCCCATTTCACGTGAATTAAATTTCCTACCAAATGGGGAAATATTAATCAAAAGGAGATCGAAACTCAGGTTGCATATGAGCGTATGTATGGAGTTGAGCCTATAGCTACGCTTCACAGGTTTTCTGCAAGTAGCTTAGATGCACATGTAGGTTCAGTTCAATCTCAAGAAACCCTTTTACATCCACGCACAATTATGAGGGACATGATACTTTACTTAGATACTTCTCATTACGGATATGAGAAACTATTTTTTACGCTCCAATAAAAATGGAAAACAAATTCAGGCTGAATGAGCCCATGGCATGGTAGGGACTGCAAGAAGACTGCCGACGGACCGGACAGAATAGAAATGATGATGACGGACATACGTACCTGAAGGGGTCGATTGACGACAGGTAATTTGATTGGCGGCGGAGCACTTGGTGGCGAAGGAGTGGATGAGTACCCATCCAAGTAATTACTGAGGACGGGAATTTTATTATCGGCATTATTATCGTCGTCGTGTTGAACAAGATTGGGTAACCATGGAATTTGGCGTATATGTGGCTCAGCATGAAATTCTTCATGACCGTTGATGGTGATCCCAAAGATCAGTAGAGAGACTAAACGAAAAATCATCGTCCAACAGACTTAGACAGTAATGAGTGGAGAGCCCGTTGACGTGGGCCCAAAGACTAGTTGGCTCCCCGCCAAAGTTCTCCTCTTCCCGCCTTTTGTTGTGACAACGTGGATCCCACTTCCCGCTCCTCGTCGTCTTTTTGTCCCCTTGGAGTTGTTCGTCTGCTCTGCGGATGATGACTCAGAAGAGCCCTTGAACCGTCTGAAAGGGGTACAGCTGGAAATGTGAGAGTTTTTGACTGCTCCGATACCGTCTAATCTTCGGCTTTGTCTTTCCAGAATCAACCTCATAATCTTCTTCTCCATCTCAGGTTCACTTCATCGGGTGCTCAGCAGGCCCGCACTTACTCTAAACAAGTCAAAAAATCAAAGATTTTAGTACTCAAGGGAAATACATATTACGTATGTATGAATCCTGTGAACGTACGAAGCACTTCACTTCTCCATCTCGTCCCTTCCCTCTTACATATGTCTCACGATCAGCTCAGCACTCAACCCTTCTGCCAAAAGTGCCAAAACTATTTCACTCTCCAATGATTCATTGAGCTTTTTTTTTCGCTTTTCCTATGAGTATGACGTATGACCCACTTCTAATTTCTCTCGAGTTTCGATCGCACATGGCCTAAACTTCCAGTATATATTGTAATTGGATGTTGTGTCTTCTGAATAAAACCTAAGAATTTTGACTCCACATGGTATCCAGTAGTAACCCACCTCAACGAAATATGTGGAATATTTCCACGAAAATTCAGTACAAAAACAATTTAATTTTGGCTGGAGAGCTCTTCGCGCACGAGGAAATTACTGCTAACTTGGCTGTGTTTGTGTTGCAGCGTTTTGAAGAAGACAGTCTTCACCGTTCACCGAATTCACCACTATTGTTTACAACTCCCATTGAACGGCAATAATAAAAAAGGGAAAACTGGCAATTCGCTCGTTGTGAACTTGAGGGCCAGTAAAATTCTACAATAAATGAGCTTGAACGCAATAACAAGGGTTCAAGTAAAAGTGTAAATGCATATTTTCATTCAATTCATTTGTTATTTATATGCTACTGTGTCCCACACCTCACAGTCACCAGTCACCACAGCACAGTTACTACATTAAATTATTTAGGGATTGAGTCTATTTAGCATGAGCATGACACCCTAAGTATAGCGTTTTTTTATGCCCCAGTATTTTATCACTTATAGCGGCTAACTGGCTAATCTTAAACCTAAAAGATACGGGAGAAAAAATAACGAGACGTAAATACTATGTACATCTCAAGAGTTATTTAATTAGTGGTCATTTTAATTTGACTGATACGGGATGTGAGTTCTATGTACAGCTCTGACTTGACATCTCATTATTGGCAACATACCGACGTAAACTATGAGCGACGCAAGGATATTTTATGCAACGAGAAGTCAATAAGAAAACAGTAAATATTAACTTAGAATTAATATTTAACACCAAGGACTGGTCGTGAATACAAATCATTAACGAGTATTACGAGTACAAAATGCCTCCTATAAGTGACTGACTAGTGAGAACACTTTTGCAAAGCACGTTCAATCATATGTACTCTGCACTTACGACTCGTGGGAGCTAAATCATCACCTAAAGTCGAAATGATAACTACATTACAACTACCTAAAAAGTAAAAACTAACCCAAACTAAGTGTGGCTAACAAACTAGGTATTTAGCAAAGAGGGTGATTGTCTCCTTGATACAAAAAACTTGAGTAACACACAAGAAATAATGAAATTTTAATCAGGTAAACTTTCTTAAAAACGTGTTCATCTCTCCCTCTCACTCGTAGCCACAATTTGGAGGGCTCATTATGTCGTTATTGACATTCTTGAAACCACGCACTTGCATGTGCTGCGGTCCTCTTCACTTTTTCCCTCACTAAAAAAGCGAAAACATAAGATCTACGACTCAATTTGTGACTTTTTTTTACCACTAGGTTTCTATTTCATTATGCATTAGACGTAACTAGTGAAGTATCAAACTAAAGTATTCATTTATTTAAAGTCTCGAATTCGGTAGCGACTTCCTTCGCAAAAATGTATAGTGTGAGTCATTTAAGTTGTATTGTGATAGCAACTCAACGTGCATGCATTAGAATTTATTTATGTATACGTACATATAGGGATATTGTAGTACCTACATATACGCTGAATAAAATCCAATATAATACGTCATTGTAGTAATTAACGCATTATAGTAACACCCCACACAACATTCAATGGAATTTCTGTTTTTCCTGTGAGTAGGTACTTTGGCTTAATTTTTATAAAAAGGAGCTGTGACTATAATTAATAATTAAAAGATCTCACAAACGCAAATGGATCCAAAGGTATTCAATATAAGAAGGTGGTTTTAATTTTTAATGAATTGGACATTTCGTGCCAAGGCTAGATAGGCTAGATAAACGAAAAATAAAGAGCTTTTTCACGTTCCACTTTCCTTTACGTCAGTTTTTGTTTAAAAATTCAACATCGAAAACTTTACATTTTCCTAGACCGGAGAGTTCGATTAGTACAATGCAACAACGCACCGGTTTCAACTTACTTTCAACGTAAAGGAGGTACGTACCTACCTACTTCTCTTACGTATGTATGTATGTACATACCTATAGGTACTATACCATTTTCGGTAAAGTAACCAAAAGTCGTAGTTTGAGACGAGAGCAGGAGTGGTATTGCACTCTGCATCAGAAGAAAGTTAGTGTGCCTATACTATGTATATGTATTACCTACTCAAACACACAGCAGAATTACCTCCTCTACCATCAGTACGGACGGACAGAGGCACATTATATTAACTTGCTAGCAATCTTCATCAAAACACAAGTAGTTATTTATCATTTTCCCGATTCTACAATTTCTCATACAAGTGTGCCTTGCCAATAACAAATTTCATTCTAAGTGTCAACATTGTTTATTTTTCCAATGAAATCATCCGTATAGCTGCTCAGAGAATGATTGTACTTTCTTTCAAAAATAAAATCAATAGTGTGTCGAGCTCGGTAGATAGGGAGTTGAAGGGAGCGGGGAAGAGGAGCCTATTGCCTATAAGTGTGTCTATAGTACTAAGTATGTAGCTCCAGTCGAGCATCCGGTCAGGAGTATTAATAATAAATTATTTTCTTTCGAGCCCGGAATTTTTCCCGAGACCGCAAAAGTAAACGGTTCACTACACACCGTAGGATCCTTGTATAATTATACTGTATATAGCTATAGCTATACCGGTACGTAGAAAATAAAAAACCGTTGTACTTTCTACTCAAAGTTATCAGCCGCTTAATTCAGTCTCCGCGGTCGTGTTGTACAGGCTGATAGATAGATAATTTATTCATCTACTTGATAATCTGTCACGGCCACGACCCTTAACAGTCACATGCTAGAACAACTGTTATTGTTCCTAATAAGCTTTAATTACTTCTGTAGTATGTACGGCCATGTATCTATCACAGGGCTATATGTATGTGAGCAGTATCTTCGATTCGATGGTAGTGTGCTAACAACTACTATGTGTGTGCTTTGAGAGGAGACTGGGGCTTGAAATGGTAATCGCTGACGTGACACATGATGCCAAAAGCGACTCCTTTCGATTATACATGTTTCTATTCTTAGGATCACATGTTGCTAACCAAAACAATCCAGTAAAAAGGATTGCTTTCCTCATTGAGGGAAGTCACAAAAAAATATTTAGCCTCCTGTCATTATCCTTAGGGTTAAGACTCCATGCGTCTTTCAATTCAATCACCTCCGCCGTCGTTACTCTGTCAGTGACACTTTCAGATTCAAGTAGAAAGTATTGATTACATCAGGTACCGTCAACTTTGAATGACAATTCTACCTCCTTTCTATAATCTCCAATGTTTATTAGATCTATTTCCTTCAGTGCTACATGGCAAACTGACAAAATACGGTCGGGAGGAGTGTGACTGACATAAATTTATTTCTTCGCGGTCTCAAGCAAAGCCCTTTTCAAATCGAATCTATAAGTCCAACAAAAAGTAGATGTATCTCCCTCTCCCTACAATAAATGATCAAGTCAAATGTGTTCCAAAATAAATAAAGTTAAGTACCTACCTACCTACTACCCACTTAACAGTAGTGATAACCTGGAATCCGGGGAAAATAGAACTAAAATGAGTTCCGTGGCATTACAGAGAATGGAAATGGATTGAGAAGTAGGTATTCTGTATTACTTTACCTTGTAAAACAAACCTGCCATATAAGAGAAAGAATATCCAAGATTGGGAGGGCAGTAGAGAGAAATAATGTAAATATTATCGTAGAACAGACTTTGATAATATCTGAGAATAAATTGTTTGCGAATGAGTGTTCAATTACAAAACGATCACTGATAAAAAGTTTTCTCAAAACGAGACTAGTAAACTGGAATGACTCAAAATATTTTATCGACACGTGAACTTCTTCCTCACTTCCAGCCACACACTCCACTACTAAGTAAGTTTACAAAAGAAAATTCAAAACTTGAGAACAATACATGATAACCCATCATAAAGAGTCAACAAATTTTTGTTATGAGATTCAAACTCTGTGTAACAGTTGCACACTATAATTTAATGTTATTACTTGAGACTTTAGAAAACTTTAATAATACAACTGTACTGTAAACAGTAAGGTTGAGACACAAGGAAACGCTCGTATCAACTCAAACTACCAACTACAACTTTTACAAAAATGATTCCAACCAAGTTAAGTCAAAGAGGGACTGACTGGGGAATGCTATGACTGGAATTTTGGTTATGCTGAAAATTAGCTACTAATTTATTACTGGCGATGATAATGATTGCCAACCTAAGTATAAATTCCTGTCTGCATTTCTATCCAAGTCATACAGTGATTACATACATAGGTACTTATATGAGTATCAGGATGAGTCTACATAGCAAAAGATTGCGTTCTATGACCTTCAATAGAAAAGAAGATTCACATGAGTTAAATGACCAGCAATTAGAGTCACACAGTCCGTCCGTCTCAACTGACTTATCAAATTCAGAATTTGAACTGGCAACGACTGTAGACGAATGATTGATACATATATGTTTCACGATGATAAAATAATTTAGTCTTGATTGCATAAATACTCATTTTTTGATCTTCGCTCACTCCGCTCATGGTTCTCTGAGCGCAGACAAATACAAACTGTACATTTCTGAACACGTTTAATGTGTGTGCAAATTACGCTAATCTAATAGAAAAGATCCCAACGCACATGGTTATTACATGGACAAAAAAAAATCTATAATTACATAATACTGAGCTTAGGCTCTGCGAGAAAAAGTTGATTTTCCCAAGCAAACATAAAGTGTTTCTCCCCCCAGTCCTTCTCGCTGATTTTGCACTTTTTTTTTGTTTTACATTTTAATCTTATTTATCTTTAAATGTTGTCTTAATTTCATCAGACCGATCTCAAAGAGGCAAAGTGGCAGTCAAGTGTTGAACAAATGCATGTTGTATTTAAATTTATTATCCCTTAAATAATTGTAACATGCAAGCCTCCGTTATGACTTGCTAATCTCCCTAAACACATATGTATAGGCATAGCCTTTTAGTCACGTTATTCTACTGGGTGAGAGAACATGTACGACTTGTTGGAGACCCTTATCGCCTTTCCCTATGGCCTGTGTGTAGGAGCATGCACGATAAGTAAACTGGAGAGTAGAGAGGTTCAAATTAAAAATGAACGTACCATTTAAATAAAATATTGAAGATCACAAATTGCATGAAATAGCTGCGATCTCCTCTCAAATGACTGAACTGACTTGTCGATGAAATTGAGACTGAACCGAGTTTTTTAGTCTGCCTTGGAAATACAACAGGCAAGAGAGAACTTGGAAGTAATTCCGCGGACAATTGTTGAGTTCCTGGGTACATGAAGACAGAGAGCGAGTGAACATGTAGAGATACTATATCTTGAAAAAAAATCCAGCAACTTTTGCATTTGTAGTCTAAATAAGTAAATAAGTACGGAGAGTAGTATGGAGAGAAGATGTAGCGCGGAAAGGACAGATATGAGTATAGTAGTAGACGTCGTGGAAAATGATCCAGCCACACGTGTACAATTAAAATAGTTGCAATTCAAGATTAAAGATGTTTAGAAAAATGTGAATCACTGGATGGACACTTGGATGGATAGTCAAGTCAAGTTGAGAAAGGAAAACCATACGAGAGGAACGGAGAGAGAGAGAGAGAGAGAGAGAGAGTTGAAGCTGGGAGAAGGACAGAAAGTATTCCTGCGAAAACTGGTGTGGAAGAGGAAAAGTAAGGACTGATGTGAGATTGTATGGATGGATGGATGATGATGACGGGACATGAGACCTCCTCTCTCGCTCTCTTCCCCCAGTTCTGCAAAAACTCCCGTTCGCCCGAAAAACCCCGACTGTCCTATTGTGTGGGACCAGAACTACGCTCGCTCTTCGTATCTACGGACTCATACAATCCGCTGCAAGCATGTAGGTCCCTCCGCTACTGCCATGAACGCGGGTTAAGCTCCAGCATAGATTCGTAACGGTGTGGTGGTGCTCTCCTCTCTCTTCTCTCTTCTCTCCTCTTTCTCGGCTACCCTCGAAAATCCAAAGGACTGACTGAGAGTGGCTGCTCTTGTATAATGGGACACGCGGCTATAGTTCCTTACGTACTCTGCCGTGCATGTGTCTGTCCCTAGGAAGAAGCTCGTGGCAACGGGGTAAAGCTCATTGCTCAATGAATGCCAGTTGGGCTCCCACTGGTCGATACAATGTAGCACGTACATACCTGCATCTCCGTTTTCCCTATCCGAGGAGAGACAGAGAGAGAATAACCCACCAGCCTTCCCTATCAAATAAAGACTCTGAATCCAAAAGCTCATTTTGCGTTGTATAGATACAGATTTGCAAATATCTCGACTTTCAGTTACATATTTCCATCCACTACTGAGCCTCGCTAGTCAGATGAAACTAAAATTTGCCAAGTATGCACCTCTTGACGCTCTCTCTCTCTCTCTTCACATATATTTCCCTATGTATTTCCTTACCCGGTCCGTCCGTTCGTCCGTCCGTCTGTCCGTCTGTATAGATATCCTCCTTATATGTAGCTCACTCCCATCCTCACAGCCTACCTTCGTCCTCTCGGCTATACGTGCATATAGCTCGAGAGAATTTTCAGTCGACTTTCTCCCGGTCGGTGCTAAGCGAAAAACGTGTGGATTGACATGCGCTAATAATACCCATAACTCGGTAGAAAACTTTAACCACTTTGTAAACCCAGGTCTAATGTTCTCCTGTGTATTCCAAGAACCTACCGTCCTACTCCATTCCTTCTCCCCTAATATCCGTGGTTGCTAGTCAGTCTCAGTACGTAAAACAATACACTTCTCAAAATTCTATCAAAACACCTTGGAATGACTATAATAGAATTAGATATAGCTCCTAGACCACTATAGTAGAAGAAAGATATACGGTGCATATACATAGGCCTGGGGAAGAGTGCAGAGAGGAGTGAAAGGCTAGAGCTTCAACAAAGCTATAGATACACAAACAAAAGAAATAGTCGTCACTCCGAAAGTTGCGTGCCTAAACGAAAGTAAAATATCCTTCAGGAGGATAGAACTGTTAAAGCTCTGCAAATACTCAAGTGTTTGGCGCACTACGCTAACCATTTTATTTTTTTTCTCTTCTTCATCCCTATACCTTCCTCGGTAATTATCGGTCTTAGAGAAGCTAAATGACCCTCACCTAAGAACCTGAGATAGTCAGTTCCATGAAATTTCTAAAAAGAAACAAGAGCTCCCGGGTTTATTGGGAAGGTTTGAAGACATTTCCCTCTGAATAAAGTTCCACTCCATTACTGCTCCGACACAATGAATTTTCGATTACTTTCACGATTACAGTCGTATACTCGTCCCTGTCATATGGAGGGAGGTACTATACTGATAGTCGTCATGGGGAAGGTGAAGGTGTACGAGGAAATTTTAGGTGACTTATTACGCTTCAGCCCCTTTTATGCCTTTTGAATTCATGCCTGTAACTATAAACACGTACATAGGACTGAGCCATGGGTTATTACTTATTACAGATGCTCATCCAGTATGTTTCCGTAATTCTTTATGCACTATTTTCCCATGTTACTCGTACCCCACTAGACTGTGCAATGTACATAGTAGCAGGAGATATAAACGATAGACGTGGAAGCCATTATTTGAGAACTCACATTCAGATAGTTCAAGTTCACCAATTTTGGCCCATGCTGAACATGTGAATTACATACATATGTGTACGTTTGTCATGGGCTCCATAATAGGAAGATAGGAGGGTGGCAGTAAGTAATTATTAATAATTATTCCAGTAATTATATGCATGTTGGTAATGGTAACTGCTCCAATTTTCTGTCATAGGAATACAACGTATTCGACTTTACTGCACTAGCAGAATTAATTAACCTTTAGTCCATTTAAACTTTAGCGTCTTCCCTAGTCAATACTGTAGGCATATGTAGGTATATCTTGCGCACTACGACTTACTTTTCCTTTAAAACCAGAAGCAGCAGCGTAAGTATAATGTGTATCTACATAGTTAGGTATGTACACTGGATCCCCACAGTAATGTGATGAACGAAAAATGAAAAATAATCTGAGGAAAAATCCGTTGAAGGTTATCACTCTAAATTATACTATAGGAGAACGAAAACTGAGAGAAATGAAACTCGTGCCAACTAAAAGTCTACAGTTCTCCCTGTAGTGAATAAATTGCTCAAAAAATGTTAGGAATTTATCATTATTTTGTAAGGGAATTCATGGAAACAACTTTAAAACAGTTACCACGAACAGTAAATATACAGCAAACGAGAAAAAAAAGAAACACTGAAACTGGCGTATCCTCTGCATATTTATGGGATTGCAAAGGGAAACTTGAAGCAAGAAAAAAAAACTATTGAAGAACTTGAATGACAAATACAGATACGGGTAAGTATGTATATACCAGATGTAAAAATGTAAAACCAAAAACCAAGCTATAGAGGTTCTTCAGAATCCGCGTTGTAGTATTTGTTTTTTCCCCACAAAAAAATTAACCCGCAAGGACTGAAAGATATATTGTATGGAATAAAACAATAATAACTTTGTAGAAGGGGCAAAATCGAATTTGAGAGTTAGTCAGGAGTCTAACATGCTACAGTCAAGGTTTGGAATTGCTCAAACACACGCCAAGAAGCAGAAAATATTTATTGCACAAACAAGAATTTATCAAGTGAGTCATTCTATTAGTGGTCTGTGCGTGGAGTCTCTAGTCTACTGCCTCCTTCCCTATATACAGCCTAGGTCTATGTAGGGATCAAGAAATATCTGTAGATTCAACTCAATCGAAACACAAACACACACATATAGTATGGAGGAACCTATACCTACATATATTGTACCTCCTTTCCAAGTTGAGCTGACTATTTTTTCAAGCATTGAATATTAGACAACTATGGTTAAGTTGGAAGCCATGTGGCCCCATAGAAAATAAACATGGAAGTTATAATTATAAAATATAATGTTATTTGCTGAGTGAGTCCGAATTTGAAATTGTTTCAATCCTTTTTACTTATCTTCGCGTAGTAGTAATGATAATACCAGAGACATCGCATTAACCTCATTTTCATGAAGGCAAGGCCACTCCACATTTAAAGTTATATCCCTTTGAACTTGAATTACCACCTCAAGTTTACGCAAGTTGTGAGTAAGTTTCTCTGTTCTAATAATACTTATCGTGAGCCTAAGATTGTAGGAAATTAGGAAATCTGCCTAAATCTAGATAATGTTGGCGGCGTTAAATGAACTGCAAAGTGCCCAAAGCGAACAAGAAAAAAAAAAGAAAAGGAAAAGAAAGGAAGACTTTTCTTTCCCCGTTAAAAGCAATTGTACACTTTACAGTACGTGCTATATACCTACCTCTAGCTATACACACTTTATACGATATCTCTTCATAAAATCCCTCGTAACACAGCACAGTCAACAGTAGAATGCTTTTTCGTATGGTTAAATGGTTACACTTATTATTAGTGAAGTGTTGAAAATGAAACTACCTGCACCAGCACCATACCAGCACTACCAGCAATGAGCCACTAGAACAGAACCAGACTATGCGTAGGTATGTTAATGTATGTAGCCAGGCATCTACTTATGTCTATCCTGAAACCTAACAAAACACAGTATAGCAAATTGCATGACGTTTAGGGCTATGTTAGGAGTACTAATAGTAGTAGCAGAGTCATTAATGTGGCACAAGCATACCACGTTTTGAGTCCCCATGGACGGCACTCAATACAGAATACAAATTCCAATAATTACGTATGCGTATCAATGTCACTCTTCAAGAGATGAGACAAGCTAGTAACAAAACATCAACATGGTACGAGTATGCAATGCACAGTCCACCGAAAATATCAATTAGGGTGGCATTAAGAACTATGTCGTTGTTGCTATGGATAGCACATTGAATTTATATATATTATCCATGAGCAAATCTGCATATTCACTTATTCGCTTCATAAAATATGGTCTTCCAAGGACTTGAGACATGATTAATATTCTTCCTGCTGCTCGTTTGATTGAATGACCGCTTCGCAAACTATGGGCAATTAGGAACAACAATTTTTGTCGTAGACGACAAGTGGATGAGTGGATGGATTAACCAAACCAAGCCATGTGTTCTGCGCCGATCCACAAGAAACTTCGTTTCAGTTATTAGAGTTGATAAAACAATGCCTAATAAACAACTCTGACCTAATCCAGTTGAACAAGTGTAGGTTTTGAGGATATTTTATAAGCTGGTTTATGCAACTGCGAGCTTGTCACATTTTTTGAAGGAACTAGGGTGTATGTTCATGCTATTTGTGGCTGTTTAATTTCACATGATTTTCAATCGATTTATAGTCATATGGAGGGATCCGAGCACATACGCTTAATTTTAGATGCGTTTCATCCTTCACCCAACGTACATATGCTATGTAAGTAAGTACACAGAAGAACGGAAGAGCATCACAGCGGTTCAGCAGAGGTGTTTGTCCTCTAAACGATGCAGTGTGTGTGTATTCAGTTTGGAATTTGGAATCATGTGCTCTAGTCTGAATTCTATAATCTAGGCCATTCCGAGTCATCGTCAGAGCCCAAGCCAGCGTAATATAGATTCATCATTTGCGTAAATCAGAGCCTGCGAAAATTTTGCAAACACCTCTCCATTTCGTCCACTAATTACAAGTCCTCAGTGACTCATCCTTGCGTAATGAGTCAACATGTTTGCATAGCTTAGGCAAGATAAAACAGCCAAAACAATAGTTTCTTTATGGGCCATATTTACTACATATTACGGGTCGAATTAATATTTGTCACAAGTATGTGACGATCGTTCCTATTGTTGAACCGTTTGACATTTTATTTTACGATATTTCTTGTAGACTAGAGCAGGCTTGTTTACTGCGATTATTGCCCACGGCGTAGTTACATATATTTTTGTTAGGCTGGTTTCTGCAATCTGGAGGAACACGCAATGATGGGGCCTGTGATGATTTTGTTAGAGCATTACTACCCACTTTAAAATGGGATGGCACATGGACACAATAGCGTACAGGCACAGATCAAATGCGGGCAAGTACTACGCTTAAACTTTGTAAATCATGCACGATAGTTAAAATATTTATACGTAGATCAAGTGCGGAGACAGTAGCCAATTTTCTAACGCTAAAAAGTATACGTATACACATTTTGTTTGTCGCGAGTTGCCTCTTCAACGACAAACGACACTGTTTGCATTGATAATTGAGCTGTCTAAAGACGAGTATACAAACAACTGTCTTGACTATTACTGGTAATTTCATGTCAGGCAACATACATGTACATAATATGTATGTAGGGCTGGATGAGTGAAATTAGAGTGTAGCCCATAGATGTACATGGCACTCACTCCATTAAATTCATAATGAGTTTAGAATAGGTCAGACAGGACAAAGGAAGCGATTGGAGAGAAATAAAAGCCTGGCCTTCATAAATAAATGCTCACCAAATGAATTCTTTTAAACTCCATTTTGATCCATAGTTCCACGTTCCATACAATTGCATTGGAATTATAAGCAGGAAAGTACTAGTAGGTAAAAATACCAATGTCAGTCAGAACTGATTTTAAATTACATACGCTAAGTAGTGTGTAATAAACCTACCTAGTCTTACAACTCAGACTGATAAAAAACCTCACGTGTACCTGGTCTATCTAATTTTGTAAAGGTACTGCGGCCTGGACAAGACTGTCTGCTAGTTTACTAAGAAAATACTGGTTGGTTCCGTATTATGTAGCTTCAGAATTTGTAGGTTCTGCTTTAGATGCATGTACTGACAAAAATACATTGTACCTATGTACACAATGCGTTATTTTCATAACAGTGTAGTGCAGTGCCTTGGAAGAATTGCCAGACCTACACCTTGTCTAAGACAAAAGAAACTGCATAAGTTTATTATATTTACCGTATGTACTAGGGTAATACTGCTAATGGTTTTACAACCTGCAAATCATAAGCCTCGTGTTTATACTTGCGTTTTTAGCACCACATTTTATCAGTGTGAAATCTCTAGTACTCGCTAAAGACAAAGGATTAGATCAAAAACGGCGATGAGTCCATTTCATCGCTCCATCTCACACGACGTGTTAATTCAAAATATGGCTAAAGTTACACCTTCCAGTCAACCTGAAGAATATAGACGAAATGTTACACCTAATTCTAGAATCCAAAAGTACTATTTATACAGTTCCCCACCGCACCGTAAGAAAAATGAAAGTATCACGTAGACTGTAGAGTATGTATTAAATGTACAGACTCATTTAACGTGTAGGCTTAGGCTTCATCTGCTGTAAATGCGCAAAAGCAAATGAAATAGTCCAACACAATTTAAAATAACTCCCGAATTCGGTCATTTCCCGTTTACTCCATATGCCCTTAAAGTAATCGTTCTCAGGAATGTTATTTCGCCTATTTTTGTACTGATGGTATGCTATACTACCACTAGACCACACATAGGTACGTATGTAAATGTGTATGTAGGAACATGTGAACAACATAAAATGGCTAAACTTTGAGCTGAAAATTGTACAAACAAAAGTGGGCGTTTACATGAAAAAAGTATGTTGATGCACGAAATTCTTTGAAAGTCGACAAAGGACCACACTGAAGGTTGCAAATAAGCCGGAATTCAGCTTTGATAGCAATGGTACACAAGTTGGTACTTAAATTATGGACATGCCTCTGTACCATAGTTGAGAACAAAACGATTTATTATGGGAATTAAATGTTGCTGCTCTAGAATTGTAAATTGTCTTAGGTCTTCATTACTCTGTGTTCCCCTATGATTTGTTACGTTGCTTACTGTACCTTGTATTTAACTATTTACGTATACCTAATCGTATGTACAGTACCAACCTGGGGCTTACGTCTTACGTAGACATCGACACACACTAAAGCTATTCTCGAAATGATTAAAAGACACGAGGCGGTATATATGCTTCCACAACACATATATTTCCTCATTTCCTCCTCATATCTATCTCCACTACTTACACACACAGTATATACGGAGGGGATTGCATCAGTGAAATCCATCAATGCGATAAACCAACCATTAATTAGAGAAAAAGTGAGATAACGTAATAATTGAGATATTAAGTCATACTAGGTATACATACTTTTGAGGGAACTCTGCCGTTTCAAAATCAAAAATTACGAATCAAAAGAGGACCTTCAACTGAATTTCCAGTAAAAGAAAAACAGAGCAACTTTAAACACTTTGCCAGCTATGTACATTAAAAACTTCGAGATACTAATATTTGAAATAAAAATCCATCGCAAGTCAAATGTAATACATATAATGTGTGAGTTTCATTAAGCTTTCAAACTTTCGATCGGAAAGGAAGCGTAAAATAGTCACAAATACGACAGTGAACTTCGTGTCTTAAAATACAACGTTCAAGCCTTTAGCTTTGGAAATACTCATGTCAGTATCAAAATCTGTATCACTGCCTGCGTTAACATTGACTTTGCTCGTTGCAACCAACCTCTCATAGTGCACATAAAAAAAGCCTCTCAAAAACTAGTAAAATAGTAGAAGGATCTTGAAGTTTGGGTACCGTGATAAAGTCGTGTGGTGTGATGCACAGATACAAAGATGTACTCATTAGTCCCATATGACTTATGAGCATGATACAGTAATTAGAGGCGGTAAATAGCACTTTTTCACTGTAGATTAGGAGGATGCTTGACTGACTTGGTTTGCTGTCTTGAGGTGTTAAATTTGGGACTCACTTTGCAATTTTTAAATGTACACGCTCCTGCCTTTAATTAATCAATTAATTAGTGGATATAGTAAAAGATAAGAAATTATTACATGGAAAAAAAAATACATTTGAGAAATCCTAGCGTAAGTAGGAGTTTAGAGAAGCCGGACAAGAATATGTCAAGACACTTTCGTAAGTCAAAAGTGCAAAGCCAAAGCCGAATAAATTCTGTCTTGTCAAGCTTTGTGCACACACGCTCGCACACACACACACACACACACACACACCGACACACACAATGTCAGTACAAAATGTGCATGGACAGCGTCGTAATGAATATGAATTTCAATTTGATTTTTTATCACAAGGACAAACAAACGGAAGGGAGCCACTGCAATATGATTCACTGCGGTACTATTTTCAATCCTTCTTGATGGATAGCCACGCTAACCTACTCAACTTTTACAACACAACTACAACTATATACTACTGACAGAGCCTTTGGGAGACAGAGAGAACAGTTCTCAAAGGACGACTGAGGATATTATTGGCATTGCGAGGCAAGGAAAAGATATCTCTGGGATTACACTCGCATATCATAAGCACTCGATCTCTCAACCTATAACCACGACTGCACACACGACTAACAACTCTAACTCCTCTCGTCGGCAATCCTGAACTTGCAAAAATCTAAATCGGTTTTTATCTTTTTATCATCATACACTCATACACACATTTACACTTAACGGGGCTTTTCCTTCGCCCGCCAACTTAACTCTCATCATATGAGAGGAGCTCTCCGCATAATACACATACATACACATGCTTAGATCTTGATCGTGAGATTGATACAGTTAGTTCTTTTTTTTTGTGTAGAAAAGTATACAACAATCCAAGGGGTATGTAGTATGTAGGCATTGCACTTGTATCTATATATAAATTCTATTTAACAAATACAATAATATACATGTATATTAGCACTGCGACTGGTGACGAATATATAAACGTCGAAATTACATACTTTGGTAATATAAAGGAACTAAAGAAAACTTCCTGCAACACAAGACACCAGTTCCACACTGCATAGATAGAACCAGAGTTTATTTAAGAATTTAAACAACGCAATTTTGTCTGTCTGTCTATATATATGTAGTAGATAGGCTCAGACTTTACAAGAAAAAAGGCAACAAACAGTAAGGAATAAAAGCAGTACAATAAAAATAATATTTTTTTAAAGATTTTCTACAGTAAAAAAAAGCCTTTGAAAGTACTCTCAACTACATTATTTGATACTGCTCTTGTCGATCGTCTGGTGACTACTGCAAAATAATATAATGTAATGTCAAGCAACGGATGGGATGAAAAAGTAAATATATTACACAAAACAAAACTAAACAAAACGAAACACACACACACACAAAGAAACAGATGCTCGTCGACACGACTGTAGGAGGTTTTGAATGGCAGAGCAGAGCGGCTCATACACAGTAATAAAATAAAAATAAAAGGTTATTCAAGGCACATGTATTGAAAAATACCGAAAGAATATAAAATAGTTGTTAAATAATCTCCAATGTGTTTCATTTGGTAGCTCAGTTCGTGTTCCGAAAGGGACCATTTCTATAGGATCTTCAAAGTAGAAAAAAAGTACAGGATGGAGACGGAGAGCTTACCATATGAATTATCCAGCTTCAAAAAATGTTCTTGGAATACCCAGTAGTACTCAACGGAGACACAGATACAGATTTTTTCTCACAGTACATGCTAAAAGTAACTACAGGTTGTGAATTGTGAATAGGAGTTCAGAATTGACAGAAGCGGCCCTGGCACTGGCCCTATATGTGTGTATGTGTGTGTGTGTGTGTGTGATGATGTGTGCTAACTCTGAGGGGCTGATGAGAGATAGAAAATCGTTCAGAACCTCCAGTTCAATCGCAGACCCAACTGACAACTGATTTCGAGTGTTGGCTTTTGACTGCACGGACGAGGATGGACGGACGCTGTGGCTCCGCATCAAATGTAAAATGTACAGTTGAAATATAATTGTATTTACCTATGAAAGGGAAATGTCCATAAAAATTTATATAAAAAAAAATATACATTGAACTTCAAGATTCCACATGCAGTCCAACTGACAATCATCCCATCCTATACACATTCAGAGGAATTGGCGAACATAGTTTACTCACAGTCAACAGTCACAGGAAGACGCTCAACAATGGTTACTACTACTACATACTACCTCTTGTTCGCTTCAATTTTTAGCTTGAAGGTATTTGTGAGAGATATGGAGGGTGTATACAACAAAAAAAACACGAGAATTTTTGCAAGGAAATTGCAAGTACCTGGGGAAGTGTGTGTGTGTGTGTGTAGTGGAGGACTGTGTATGGACTCAACTTACCCTCTCCTTCTCTATCTCGTCTGTTTCTGTACAAAAAAAGAACCAAGTATAACTTCTTGATGAATGTGAATGATTCAGCTGCGGAACGTTGCTCTTTGTGAGTGGAAATGAAAATTTGCACGGCCGAGTTCATGGTTTTCGCAATGATAATTATATATGAAACTACCTACGCTTTACCTGTACATTGTACATCGTGCAGTCAGCAGCCTCCCAACGTTCTGTACCTTTTTTGGTTTTTTTTTTCAGCTCTTACAGAGTTACAGATGCGTATGTATTATGTATAGCACTTAAATTGATATACAGCAACTTTACATACTTGAATGGAGAATGAAAATGATGCTGTGTGTGTGTGTGTCTCTCTCTCTCTCTCTCTCTCTGTCGCTCGCGAAGACTCACTAGGTAGACTCTCTTCGTTACTTTTATCATAAAAGTTTTCACATGAAAAATGTAAATCTCATCTTTTGAAGCTTTTCGAACTGTAAGAATATATACCCACGCTGTACCGGTTACGAATCTCCCCCGTCCAAATGGAGATACTCAAAAATTTACTACACACGTTGTAAGAGGCAAGAGAAGCCCAGCAATTATATGTGTGCCTTAAGAGATTTCATTAAGTATAACAGGCAACAGGATGAAAACGCCTTCCAACCCATTTCCCCGTTAGCTTCGAGTTATTAGTAAGTACATTTGTAGGTGTATTCTTTCATTCATTCTACAACGACTGTTGGGGCAAACATACGCCGTCCGGATATATGTACATATACTACAGCAGACTTGAAGGTGGGCTATAAATTTAATGACTGGCACATTTATTTTGGAACAATAGTAAGTAGAAGCCAGAAAAGAACCATTTCATTTCAAAAGTTTATGAATAAAAACAAAACAACTACATAAGCAGCATGGCAAAACTGATAATTCACAATTAATAAGACAAGGAAAATAATTATTGTGATAGCGGTATACACCTGAGAAATCCTGTAGTGGGTTTTAAGGCAGGTTTGTTGTTCCCACAAATAATAAAAATCGCATCCCGCTATATTATCATAAAATATTAATAGTACTATTATTTACAAATATATTGTTTGAGGCCGTTTGACTGATGTTTCATATTTGCTTTTCCAAATATTACTTTACAATGTACATGAGCAATCCGAAATAAAAGTCAACTCAGAATAAAATGAGCTATGATACGCACTGAGTTTTTGACATATTTCATATTACGTCACCTCGGTTAGAGCTGTCTATATGTTGGCAACAACTAAATATAATCTCTAAAAAAATATTATTATTTAGTTTAAAGCCTCCGAGCAATATGATCTACTAAAAGGTGCGTGGGTTCCAACTACAAAGAATAAAGTTGGATTTATCAATAATCTACCGTTTTGTTTTGTATTTGCGCCGCAGGGCAATACATCCCTATTTATTTTAAACGATCGACACAATTCCTTTTTTGCACGTCCTAATGGATGTCGTGTTTCCTTTATTTTTGTTTTGCCTACACCCAAAGAAAAACTAATCAAAAGAAGGGGGGAAAATGAAACGTTAAATTGAATGGTGAATGGTCACAGCACCGTTAAATAAATATAGCTGGAAGCAAACACGTTTTTATTGGATTGGATATTTACTCTAAAAAGTATTGTACAATCATCTTTGATTTTTGTTTTATGAAGGAACTTTAGGTGCCGTATTTGTAACGACATTTTAGTTCAATGATGCAAATCCTTCGTTGCATTAGATAAACTAACTTGGGGTTGGGTAATAGAATATCGTCGGTGTAACTGCCATTTCCAGTTCCACTAAAATCTATGTGCCTTACATCCAGAAATTGTTTTGAATGGAAATCTTTGGATGGACTTGGAAAGCATTATTGCTCGTAGTGAAAAAGGGACTAAGGCCCACTATTCATGTAGACCGACGATGTATGTTTCGCCGTAATCTTAAGAATATCTCGTACCCCAATCAACGGCAAATACTGTATGACCTCGGTCATCTGATTGTTCAAATCCTTTGATTAATTTAATACTTAAAGCTGCTACTCCTGATGCGGATGCGTCTACCTGTACCAAATGTTACATGGCACTAGAATTTTATTAATACCACACAGCCGTCGTGTGGTATGATTTTTGGAGGACTAGACCTATTTGAAGCTACCCACCGTAGTACATTTGATGCCATTGTTTCACTTTATTACAGAAGCCGAATTTTTCCGCATATTAGCTTCTATTGCTCTCACATTGGATAGGTTATGATGTCTATATAATTTGTGCAGGACGACAGGAAATGTTAGAGCCACAGGAAAAACAATGGGAGCCTCAAGGTAAGTCATACAAAGAAGAAATCATCTTAAGTCCCTGGCGGAAACGGATGACATTTACTGTACAATATGATGGAGTGTGGAGCTCAACTATATACATACTATCGTGGACTTGATTCTCTTCATAGGAAAATACAGCAGATTTTTTGTATTGAGACTATATGAGACTTACAATAAGGTAGGTTCAATTTTATTACGGCAGCCACTTATACACTAAGTAGGTATGTATATGCAATGCATATAATACCTGTATGTATTTGTCTTCGTCATGATGATTACGAATCGTGGGCAGACGGGTAAGGATCTTAAATACCCTTTGTGATGCCTCTTCCCCTTTGGTAATTCTATTTTTCAGATGTTGTTAACCTATGCCCATGTGATAATCATGTCGGCATTGACGTACCTAGTCGAACTTGTTAGACTGAAGCATGCTAACTTAATTTCTATGTAGTACTTCCGCAGTATAATTTGTTTTCATGCAGAATTCAGAACTGAAGACGATAGATGATAGGTTTAGGTAGGAAATTCATTGAAAATATGGTTAGAACATATTTAATGAGCCATTCGTTCTGACTCTGTCTCGACTCATCCTTTCATTCAAAAGTTGCCCTATTATGATGATAGCTTTTTCCCTTATCATACTAGTAATGACTGCAGCCAAATGTCACAAAAATACTTTTCGACATTAGTACATACGAAGGCTGATATTTGACATGCAGGTACTATACTACATTTCCAGTGTACAAAACTGCAGTCAAGTCAACAGTCAACTAGAAAAATCATATATGTATTCCTATTTTATGCGCCCAGTTGGTTTAGCTCGCCGGCTCTCGCAACAATTTTTCCTTTTTGTTTGGAGTTGGGGTACTTCAGTCTATCACATACATGTATGTATGTATATAATCTATGTAAATACATTGCTCGTAAAGTAAAAATCTAAGCATTGTTGTCTAAATAAAAAATGCAATGACGTAGAATATAAATCGTGAGGACGCGCAGAAATCAAATATGTATGGACATGTAGACTGAGAAAGAGCCTTCCTTGGGACCTTAACCTTTATTTATGGAGATACCAGATGGGTCATCGATGCGGATTCGTGAAAAACACAAATACCTCCTTAACTTTACATTTCTAAACTTTAATGTCCTATGACGTCCAGACAATTTTGTCCGGAAACTTTATCCCTATAGGCATGGAAAGAGTGTAAGAAACTTTTGTGTTTGGAGCTGCTAATTTTCTTAGGAAAAATTAAAGAATAAAGGACTCACCAAAATTTTGAGTTCAATTTAGAATGATCACAATTTTCACAATTTTTGAATCCATTAAATTATGTGCGACGTTTCGGGCCTTGCTCTTCTTCGTTCTTCTGGCACTTTGGACAAAATGGATACTCTCAATCGTAGTATTACTTTTAATTCTTTCTTTCGCGCGTAGATAGTCGGAATTCGATGGGTTAGAATCGGGAAGGAGATGAATTTGAGGGTTTCTTGGTCGTTACGTAGTACCGGTGCTGCTAATTTCCAAAAAACCGTTCTTCGCTCCACGCAAATTCGGTCTCATTTTCTCGCTTTCAAGGCTGCAGATACTCCAGAACATTCAGTTATGTAGTTAATGATTCGTTGTATCACATATTCCATATTTGTAATCATTGTGTATTGCTGTCCTAAAACGAAATTTTAATACAAATTTCTCTTAAGGGCACATAACTAAACAAAATTAAAATCTATATAAATTTGCTCTTATCTCTTGATCTGCATATTAGATGTACGTTACCGAACTTATAATATGCCGTGATTGCCCTGTTATAGGCAGTAGTACAAAATAATAATAAAAATCTGAGAAGCTATTCCTATGCTATTTACATACCTATTCTGTAATAAGTAATGCATACGCTAGATTCATATTAAATACTCTTGGGTTCATTCTGGAGACTAGAAAATAAGAAGTTGGAAATGAACTTTCACAAAGAATAAAAAACAAGTTTAAGTAATACTACAGATAGATGCACTAGTTCCAACTCTTTTCGTGCCTCGAGGACAATCGCCCTGCTTGGATATTGGAAAAGGGAGTTTCCGGGGGACCAATGCCCGATAGAATTTTTCCAATATATGTACTTACCTAACTACGAACAAGACACCAAGCGAACTTATGAGTTAATGCGACTAACGGCGATAATAAAGCATGAACTGTCCGTATACAAGGAGCACTAATTATGATTTTTTTTGGATCTGAAATTCGAACTCCCAACCGATCCGTATTCGATTGACAGTCCATAGATGAACCATGAAAATACGGTTCATCAGCATCCGACCCAAACGATGGAATCGAAATACTGACTGTACTAGTTCTTAAGTAGTACAGACTTAAACTTTCTAAATGATTTTAAGCGCCTTTCTTCACTATTTTACGAAAGCGATGTTTTTCTTCCATCCTTCTATCCCGGACACCACGGATAACCGATTGCGTATTCAGCATTATTAGATCCGAGTTGAAATGGCTTCGGGCCGATTTAAGCGCTATCTGATTCGCGTCCAAATTGCTGATACCCCAGTACTCTGATCCGAACCATCCAATTCTTTAAGAAACCATTATACGCACTTCAAAGCTGGCTTAAATGCCTTCACACTGAACCGGAAACGAGACAATGCTTAACAAGGAAATAGTGTGCTATGGTAAACCCCAAAGACAACCCCCATCAAAATATCAGATGCACACATCTATACGTAGTCGACGTAGTGGCCGTGCACCATGCTCTGAGTACACATTGCGCGCCTCGCGCACACTTATCCAGCGCAATTTTCAAAATTATGATCGACGTTAATTTAAATTTCTTATGCAATTTAGCAAGCAAATTTTGTCGTGGTAAATAGATACGCAATTCGAAGACTTTTTCAACACAAGTAGGTATACTAGTAACTATTGTAGTCCTTTTTAGCACTTTACCCTAAGCTTACATAATTTACATCAATAAACAAGTTTACCCACGTTTTTGTAATGTGTAAAACTCGATTTTGTAAGACGCAGTTTTAAATATATCCACAAGAACAACCAGCAAAGCACATTCTTCTATATTTCCGAATAGTATAAACCACAAGTAAAAATGCTTTTACAAAGGGGAAAAAGTGTTTTCTTCATTTTATAAAAGTGCAAAACACGATTTTTTTAAAAACTTCTAGAAGTATTTAAAATCGCGTTTTGTACTTCTCAATAAGGGGAAATTAAAACTACGTTTTACAGTTTGTGAAATTGTGCAAAAATCAGTTTTTCGCAGTACAAAAATGTGTAAAGCTTGCTTATTGATGCAAGATTAAAGTAGTGCGAAAGTTCAAAAGCGCACTTGTACTACTACCTACTTATATGTACTGACTTATAGTTTTGAATGCTAAATTGCATATTCTTGAATGAAATTCCAGTTGTCTAATGTTTATCAAATTGTTTAATATTGACAGTTTGCCAGTTGTTCGTTGGGATTTACAATGCCACACTATTTCGTTGTAAGTCGGAATAGTCATGGGCAATGCAAGACTGTTTAATAAGATGTCATTTAGGTACCGTAAAGACCCAAATAGTGCCCCCGGGCACTATTTCAAACTTCAAGCTAAGAGGCCCCGGGCGCAATTAAAGACCCGGGTACAATTTGGGTCTTTACGGTACGTGTGTTATAAACTTATACAAAATTCAAGGTAGGAACTTACCTGTAGGTACGTCATACAATGCTTAACGGCTGATATTAATGATGACGTACAATAAACAGATGTCGTGGACGTGCAATTGAATTATCTGTAATTGTTGTTTAAACTAACAGAAATTGTAGAGTATGATACGATGTAATGCAGATGCGTACTTTGATTTGAATACGATTTCTCTATTTTAATATCAACATAAGGTAACTGCAATCCGGAAGGTTTTATGTTCTTCGTAAACTACAACTATTTGCCTCCATTTGCTGACGCCCGTGACCCGCATAGGTAGATTGACAGATTCCTGCGAGTATCCATCGGTTGATTACTTATGTACCGACCTTATTATCATTTTTTAAGAAGCACCACATAAGTAAGGTACATCTTTGAATTCCCATCCTTTAGTTTCGATCTGTTTCACGACGTTTAATTCCTCATCCTTTTGTCATCTTACAGGTTGCTTTACTAACCAACTTCAAACGAGCATAGGTATACGTACGTACTATAGCAATATATCCCAATTTCTGAATGGAGTGTATGCTGGTCGGTGTTTCTCTGAGGAAGAGAAAAGTCGATTGACGTCCAACTCACCTATCATGTACATACTTGTTTTCATGGTAACAGTGGTTTATAGCTTGAACCTGTGTCATGCTCGTGCAATTAAAGATGCATTTATTCAGACTTAACTAATTACATACAATCAACCGAAATGAATAGAAGAAATGATACCTTTCTCGTAGCGATTGTAGACATGTAGGAAAACCGACTTTAATGAAAATCTCATAATTCACATAATAACAACATCAAATGCATACGATGGCTCAGTGCGCATCGTAAATCGATACATTTCAAAGGACAACATCTGGTGCTGAGTTCATGGAAGTTCTATATCTAGGCCTAGAAATTGTTCGATATTTACCTCAAATGTGATTGTAAATTCTTGATTTACGTAGCTGATATGGGAGCCATTATTGGTTGTTTATCGTAAGCCACTGCATTCGTGGGTCGCCATGTAATACATATATATGATTTATGTACTTAAAACTTACAACAATCGCTTCTCTCACTCGCGTACATATGGAAATATACATACACACATGAAGTACTGACGAGCAACAAACTTTTCGTCAGAGCTGGAGTAGCCCTTATATTGCATATAGTTTTTACATACCTCCTCCATTTATATTACATAATTAATTACTTCAAGGCATTATTATTATGGCTTAATTACTGCCACACACTTGTATAATCCTAGCACCACGAAACATTCATTTACAGTAGGTACTGTAAGGTTCTCAAACAAAAACATCTTAGTTAATAATTTAACACACGGACTTAAAAAAAATTAACACAGACTAAACGTTCACGACTGATGACTCTGATTTCACAAAAAGTTGTGATGCTATACTACATTCAACTTATCATTTCCATTCAAAAACAATTGCAAATCCAATCATCCATACTTAATGGGTACACAAACTTCTTAACTTTTTTAAAAATCTATGTAAACGCAATTATAAAAACTTCATTAACATCATACGCAGAATTCTGCTCCCCTAGAAGAAGGACCAGTACGCTCTTTGGTTCGGGACACATAATATACATTCTTTCATATACACGAATGAACTGGGAAGGAATGAAATCACAAAAGCAGGAGAACGGTCTATTGCTGAATTGCCCGTAGAGGTGTTTCTTCCGCTTGACCATTTGCTGCAGGCGGCGGCTCTCGTACCCTTTTGAGTCTTGTCCACTTGATAAGAGTCTCCGGTGACCGATACAAAAATATTAATTTCGCAAAGAGATCTTCCTCAAGAGCCAATTCCCCACTCTCCCTCACCAAATAGATATCCAAGCAGAGCTGATAAAATAACATGAAACAGAAAAGGATGTAAAAGGATGACATAAAAATAAAAATGTCTAACAATGTAAAATAATGGCCACGAGCATAACTGCCCACTAGAGAACCCACGTTACACTTGCACAATATCTTTTGACGTCAGAATAGAAAACGCTCATTAAATAGCAATGGCGTGTAGGAAAACAAGATATTGGGATCGATCGATACATAATAACCTAAAAACCAATTTCTTTAAACAACATGAGCTCCACCCATGAACCTACCTGGAATATACGGTCCACGTTTGGCATATCATCAAACATTATTAGGAACGAAATGCCAGAGAAGAAGCTTCTGACGAATTTACTGGCCACGAGCACCAACGTTGTGTATAGACCAATGATGCTAGAAACAATATAGCCAACACCATTAAATTCATTTTGCACTGTTATTAAATATGACTGGAATACAAAAAGACAATAGTGTAAAACCCTACTATCATTCTGAACCCTACCAGCGACCTTTTATACATAACGCTGGCTGTAATGCTTACGAACGTAGAAATCTTAAAAATGAAAGTCACGGAACAACCTTCGTTGAACTGTTTACGCACAGAAAAGGAAGTGTATCTATTTAAAATACCTACAACCATAACTTTCACATGTGAAAGATGCATCAATCACGACCCTACACATTTACATCCACGGTGAATCTATTATTAAAACGATGGTTGTGCATATTTAAATTTTCGACAGTGCATAACTTACCCTCCACCGGATATGAAGCTAAGAGTAGGTGGAAAAGCCTTTTCATTGAAGGTGTACATATTCAAATGTTTACAATTGTCTCCGAGAGGCAAATCTTTATCAGAATTACATTCTTCCACCAACTCCCACCATTCCAGAGTATTTCCAGAAGTTTCTGAACTTCTTTGCAGCCTTAAAGTTAAATTTCTCATCACGTAGTTAAGTTCGTTAGAAATATTATTCGCCTTCCATTTTAAAGTTTCTTGTACGCCTGAAACAAAATTTAACGTTTGTAATTATTTTGTAAAAATTTGAGAATTTTGCAATAATTAAATTAACTAAAGCCAGAACTAACCCCTGTTTAGTTGCTTGACGATTGTTGCCTTTCCTTTGTTTGAAACTTTAAGAAACTTAGGAAATATTCCAGTTATCTTTGCGCTTGTTGTATTTGAGCCGTCAGTGCCATTTATCATTTCCACTAGTTTTTGCCGATTCTCATCATCGGGGGACAACTGGCCAGAATACTTCCCTGAAGCAACCCCTTCCACCGTTGGATTTTCAGTTTCTCTTGATATGGTCCACGACATCACAACAGTTACAGGAATATCTATTACAAATAAAATAGTAGGACCAATCGTCGCATCCTCCCGTTTAAGAGTAGCTATGCGATTCAAAAACATAAAAGGCAGCTCATAGTAGAGGATTATTTCTATGCTTACTTGACTGAAGTTCATCCATCAATTTCTGCTTTGCCGGTGGCGAAATACCCCACACAGACGTGGAATTTCCACTCATTTGAGCCATCATTACATCTTCTGGCTCATAGTTGTTGAGAAAATTCAGACCATCTTTATCTTTGAAAACTACATTCATGCTGTCCCACTCTCGAGGCTTAAACCTGAATCAAACATTTTGTAATAGAGATAATCAGTGAGCTGCTTGTAACATCTATACATTGTTATCTTTCATGAAAGTATTAATTTTAAGGCGCTCTTTACTGCTTGACAAACTCACTGCTTCAGTGATGAGTTCTGTGCTGACATGGTGAAAATTGGTTGGTAACTACCGATTGTTAGCTCAAGAGAAACATCTCGCGGAGGTATGGAAATACCAACGGTATTCCCTAAAGCAAATAATACGAGAGGAAACCATATTATAGCAATTATAATAAACAACGAGCTGCCACCGATCGCATACTTCGTCCAACGTGCTTTTGGCATTCCTCTGCCTTGTGGATATTCTTTCTCTACTCTTCGTTGACACTAAAAGAGAGTTAAAAATTAACAGAATAAGAGTACAACCCAAACTTATAAGTGAGAAGAATAGATAGGTCAATAACTCCAAAGAAGTAATAGGTATGCGGTTGCAGAACGTGACGAATTTTTAATAATGAAATAACAAAACAAAAATACCTTAAGCTGAAAAACATGGGCGAATATATCTTCTAACTTTAGCCAATCTGATAATGTCATACTTGTATCGGTCCAAATCCAATCCATTAAAGCCCGAAGTTCGAATAAAAACGGCACTGCCATGAATCTATACATGCAAATATGATATTTTTAAAACTTTATACTAGAAACACTAGTCGTATAAGTATTGTAAACGGGTATAACTTTATGCAAAACTTTACCCTTTGAATAAAAACATATTCACGTAATTGTATTTTTTGCAAAGGAAGTTTCCCAAAATTCGAGTGGGATATCCAGATCTTATTTGGTAAGCAGAGAAAAGAAGATATATACATTTGACCATGTACCACATTTGAGGAGGTAATGCAGCGTTAAACGGCCTATAAAACATGAATAAAATAAGTCACTACATTATGTTATAATAAATCCTGCTAATCAACTCCAAATTCATAAATGAAGTAAAATATGAAACCTCACCTCTCGGTTACACCAGGTAA
Organism: Dicyrtoma fusca; assembly: GCA_034695205.1. Classification (NCBI taxonomy): domain Eukaryota; kingdom Metazoa; phylum Arthropoda; class Collembola; order Symphypleona; family Dicyrtomidae; genus Dicyrtoma; species Dicyrtoma fusca. The sequence continues at coordinate 75,219 of JAQFZC010000020.1, forward strand.
CACGAAAAACATCGCCACATGCACTAATGAGACGAGGAACATTTGAAATAGGAACTTCCCGAAAATATACTTCCGCAAGTACAAAGCTCGGTCAATAACTATCAGAGCGAACTGAAGAATTACCATTACAAGAAATGGTATCGGCACTTTATTTTCTTCTAGATATGACGATACGTCGCCTGACTGAGACTACAATTTTTAAAACAACAATAGAACAAAAATTTTAAAAGTTAAGTATCCTTCAGCTGTCAGCTATTTGCAAATATATCTGATGAATACTATTTTCTTACCCCAAATGAAGCAAATCCAAAAATAACAACTAAAAAATTGAAGAAATCACAGATGAACATATACGAGTAAACGTCCACTTTGACTTTGTACTCCAAGTTTAGAATTTGATTAAAAAACAGTTTAATCGATGAAAGATATTTCTTAGCACTGCAAAAAACAAAAATTAAAATTCACTTAATTAAGTATTTTTGGAATTCTGGTTTTCAACGAATCGATTTATAATCAGACTCATGGATTTACTAATATCGAACACTGAACTGCTGTATACGCAGCAATATTCATGTCCCATTTACCAATTAAAGTTTTTTATACTAAGCTTGGGCTGATTCGTGTCTGTAGAGCATATAGCCAAAGGAAGAGAAGATATCTTTTATGTAAACACAGCAGTCCAATCGAGACAGAAGGTAACAGAAATTAGTAAGAAACGCAACAGTTAAGAAAGCGCAGTCTCACCATAATTTAAAAACTTGGGGTCCATAAGACAGGCTATCCTGAAGTTCCCACTGCTCCCAAACGCGAGCACAACCATTTTCACCATCAACCGTTCCTGTTACATCAGATCCTGTAACCTGATCACCCCCTGCGGATTCTACGAGACTGACACGTTTTTCTTCCATTTTTTCCATTATATTTTCTTCACTGTAGTACACCGTTCCGTCCTCTGATGTCCCTTTATTCTTCCACAGGCCAAGGGATTTTAACATAAACCTGAAAATAAACCAAATCACACCCTCCGTTTTTATATGCCAAATCAGAATGAATACCTACATACACACAATTGTGTAAGCAATTAGAAATAAACTACAAAGAACAGTTGGTGACATACCTATGAAAAAATACCACCATCAACAATGTAACATCGTATACCGCATATTTTTCTTGCTGTTCAATACCCATTATTCTTGGAGGCCAGAACGGACTGCCTTTTAATTGATTGGCTTTGGATTCATTCCAAGGGAAAAAGTTGAACTGAAATAAGTACTTAATGACGACTAAAGCCTAGAAATAAAAACATAAGAAATTAAAAGTAAATTAGGACTGACTCGAAAACAAGTAAGGAAATAAAAATCTTCGTCCAGTAGTGTCAATAAGCATACCTCGGTGTACGCAATAATGGTAACCCAGAATGTTTTTGTAGGTCTGGGTACAGAAAGGGATCCCCAGAAAAGTACCATTAAAGGCAACGGTAAGGAAAGAACACTTGCGGATTTGATTTGATTCAGAAAAACGACGAAGTAGCATACGACGTCTGAGTGCGATATGATCACATACCAAAGAGCCGTCACAAGCAAAACTATAGGGTAACTGGTTTCCCTTTCGTCTACCTCACTCAAGCTGACTTTGTCAAGGCTGAACAAAAGGGGAAAAATAGTCAGCATTAAAATTCAGAAACAATTGATCGAATATTGCAATATAATATAACACACAACTGCGGTTATAAATGCAAGTACCTATCAAAATCACTCTCTTTTTCTTTCTGAGGAGAAGGCTTTTCAACTACTGTCTGAAGGTCATCTTTGCTGCCAGCATCACCCGACCCTCCCATATCGGATTCTTCCGTACTTAACTGCTTTGTAAAATCAATCTCAACCTGCTCAACATCATCCTCATGGGTACCCCAAATAGGTGTGGAAGGTTTTATTGACCGAGGAATAAAATCTATTTTGTCGACAGAAACACCGCTCCGGATAATTGTACTTCCTGTCTGATTTAACTCCTGCTCCTGTTCGAATAAAATGAGAAACCTACTATTAGTGTTTTTAAATAAACATTTAATTTATCATCAACCTTTTCATTTGCAGAATATGCACATTTGCTGGAAGAAATATTATATAACAACTAACCTTTAACCTCAACTTCTCTTCTGCGAGGCATTTGGAAACGTGTCTATAATCGCGCGAGAATTTGTTCAAGTAATTCGTGGCACTGACCATAACACTTTCTAAAAATGCCCACGTGAATCGGATATAATTTAATAATCTTCTCATAAACGTTGATCTTGGTGGAGGTGGAGGTGGTACAGGTTGATCTTCCGTAACTGCCACAGCAGCCTGAGAGGACGTAGACGGCTGTTCTCCGTCTCCGCCGCCACCTGGATCTGCGGCACTGCTTCCACCTTCTCCATCACTCACAGCTAATGGAGCAGCAGTATCAGCATAAGGGTCGAAACCCCTGGGTCTGGTTGCTCGCTACAATAAGTAAAAATTATTCAACCCAAATGTTTTATCAACTCAGGGGTTGTTCGTCAACCCACGAGTTACGTTAGCGAAAAAGTCGACAAACTGATCCCCGTAACCACGTCACTGTCAAAGTCATTCAATCACCCCCTCAGTAAAACATTAACATTTGCAAAACACTACCTAGAGTTTTTTTCTTCTGAATTAACTAAGATCGTAGTTACATATAGTTTTAGGTTTTCTCCAAGTTTTAAAATTTCTTGAATTTTTTTAATGTAAACCTCCTGATTTCAAAATTAAATATTCCCGATTTTTAAATTCAATAATTTTTACAACTTTTAATGTACTACAGTAAGTTAGTCACACTAAAGGTAAATTACAAAAAAACGACGACCTACATTCATAAAACTGAAAAACTAGTCAAATGATTAGAGTCATTAACAATTCTGATATGTAGTTCCAGTTTTTTGTAGAATTATTCTCTATTTTTAATGTAAAATTCAGCTCGTTACCAGTCTGTCACTTCGAAATGAAAGGGCACTTCTTCTAGACGGCCTCTTTTTGCTTCTCCTCCTTGTGGCAGCGATAGACGTGGCCCCCGTAGTACTGTCAGTTAAACTTCCCACATCTCGGTCTCTTGCATCACTGTTCCTTCTTGCCATTCTTGCCATTTCTGTTGCAGACTCAACGTCCGTTTTCAGAGCAGAACTCATTAGCTAAGCCATAATAAAAAGTTACAATTTGCATAAAACTGGTATTACCAGAAAGTATTTTCCTCAGGCCATAATATCCCTTTACTTAGATAGTATATATATTCGTTCTGCTTTATAGTTTTAAAAAAAATTTACTTCGCTCAATGTTACACCAGCTGGTCGGACATTGTCATCTTCATCTTCCTCTTCTGTAATACTGTCGATCATTTCCAAATCCTCATCCTCATTTTCATCAAACATGTAATAATCTCCAGAGCGAATAGCTGTGAAAACCGAAAGTCAAATTTAGAGTATGTTTTAAAACTTAAACAATATCTACGGCAGATTTTTCACAACATCGACTGAGCATTTCTTGCTGAATACACATTAAGAATCCTCAATTATTTGCTATTTGTTATATTGCCAAAATATCGAGTAACACAGGTGCAGTAGCACACTCAGCAGTGAATAAGTGAGGACCCTTACTGTGAAATTCTTACGCTGAAGAATATCGCGGAACGACAGTAACTACATTTGGCACAGCAGTAAGGTACTACACTTGACACAATAAAATAACTTTAAAATGATCAGAACGAAGCTCATACGCATTCTCAAGCTGAGTAAAACATGTCTGGCATATGAGCCGTAAATAAACAGACCAACCTATGTAATACGGAGCAAATGAAGATCCTTTGAAGCTATACCTTCGTAAAATATAAAAAAAATCCAAGAATACATGCAGAGATGCAGAACACTAACTAGTAAGCAAAACAGAGAAAACCTACAGTGAAACAACCGGTGTATGCACGAGAAAGGTGTACATAATGCAAGTGAGCAACTGTAAATGCATGAGTGCTCGGTGCGGCGGAAGATCAAGGTAACACACGACACGGAAACCACCAAAGATTAACGGTTATAAAAGGAAAAGAATACATGTATGGTGAGACAATGCCGGTGAATGCAAGGAAGGATAGAATCGCTGAGGTGGAGACGTTTGAACTCCAACACCCATAGTATGATGTCGTCCTCCCCCCATTCGGGGATCATGGTCATATGGTGGTGGAGAAAAAACAGGGAAAGAATCATCCGAGGGTGACATAGGAAGATTCGGAGGATGGAGTGAGTCGCATGGATGTCTCCCATACGGAGGGTCAAAGAAACCATCCACTGAGATGGTCATCGCAGCAGAGGAAGGAGTTGGTGTGGGACCGCTCCCAGAGGTTATGGCAGTAGAGATTGCTACAGCAAGAGGAGCTAAAGGAGATATTTTAGGATCTGGTTCAATTACTGGAGTATCGTCCAATGAAATTGGGGAAGAAACAAGAGATGATGCAGGATCCATGCGGCTTCCTTTTCCATAAAAATCAATCCATGTCCAAACAAATTTGTAATTAATATGCCTTCCGAAAGGGAACATGCAGTTCACCACATGAGTGGATGGCAGTAGCATGTAAAACGCCTAGAAGTCAAGCCTCCGTACTAGTAACATGTAAACACGCCTGCATTTCAAACATGTTCCTCCTTCTTCATTCCGGAATCAATACGGACAGTCAATACGGCAGTCACTCAAAAAACGCATTAACAAAAAAACAATGCTATTCCTTTTAGTACCAGGATCAATCTTACAAAAAACATTCCGAGTTATTTAACGTACTGTCAGTTCACCTACCTCGATATTATGCACAAGACTCACTAATTCGGAGAATTAATTAGGACCAAGACCCACCAAATCTTAATGTTTTACCATTGCTGCTAATACTGATTCAGGGGCTATTAATCTTAAACATGCCTATTAGATTAATATTGACTTTCACACCTGTAATTACGCAACAGTGCTCGCTGTGCTACACTTAAAATCACATTTCCAGCGAAATGAAATAAACAGAATAAGAGAAGGCTATAGTACTTATAACTAGATATCCGAAGCCGCTTGACCTGTAGTAATAGACTCCGCCTTTTTGTACTATACTTCATAGCTCTCCTAGATTTAACACAAATATTTATTCTGTAAACGCCAAGCGTCATGAAAAAGCCCAGTAAGATGGTAGAACAGCAGGCATATCAAAACATTCGAACAGGAAAATTATATGAACTGTCTTAGTGTCTTGTTCCACCGTAGTAGTGAATGTGTAACCCGGACAAAGTTGATCACGCGACAGCTGTATGTGCAGATCAACCGCTATTAAATTGGTACGTATACCCGATTTTTCACACTGCTGGTATTTGTACTTAATTCCATCGTTATTTGGACTTCAAAGCAAAGTTCTCGTAATATAATGCCTATAAAATGAGCTGAGCACACCACTGAATTTAAGGAACTAATATCTGTTAAAGAAATATTGAATTATTCATAAAATGTTGCACTGAACAATTGTTACTATAAAGTACAAAAACCCCTGATTTATCAATCACAGCAAAGCTTACCGTCAAAATGATCCTGATGCTCTCTGGGTCGGCCTTGATGCGTGGCTTTTATACGATCCATCTTCATCTTAATTTTCTCCAAGACATCCTTTTCCTGTTCTTCCTGCTGCTTTATTTGTTTCTGCATTAACTCCTCGATTAGTTCGGCTCCTCTGTGTAATTTAAACGTAATTTTAATTTTGCAACAATCATAATTAGTGTCGTTTGACAGAGTTCCCTTTCTACGGACTTATTTTACATTAAATACCGCACACAACTAACCTTGAGGCAAGTTTGGCTTGAGCTTCTGTCTCCGATCTAATATGAAAAAAGTAGTAGCTATTGAAAATTCGCCTTTGAAATAGGAGGAAAGCAAATGTAATTCCATCCCACATTAGGCCAGCCTCGTCGGTTGGCACACTACATTCGGGTGCTATGCCTAGACAAGAACAAAAATATAATTTGCTAGAGCTGAAGCTCGCCAATATTCGTATGTTTCATGTGACGCCATATGGGGCTGCAACCTTAGTATTAACACTACCTTTATTAAAGTCAGCCGAATTGTGTGCACGAAATTTATTCAGGCAAGCTATGCCGAAGAGCTGAACGAACCAGCAAAATTTGTACTGCAACGATGGTAGAAAAACACATCCTACAAGCTGAAGGAGTGATTTTGAGAAAATCACAAACACATTGTACGCCAAAAGGTAATTCCATCTATTTTGAAAATGTCAAAAAGTACAGAAATTAAGTACAAATAATTACTTTCAGTATATCTATTTCGCTTTGTGATAAAACAGAACCAATCACCTTTTAATGATAGATCTCCGAGACCGCAGGTAAAACTCATTACCTTCCCACAAAAATGTGAATGAGCCAACAAGGTAGCCCAGGGCAAATAGATTTACACGATTAGTTCCTGTCAGAAATATAATGGCCAGAGTTATCCAAAAAAATGAAAGTAAGATGCATCTTTTTATAAAATCCAGCCACGACCTGTATAAAGAAACAAAAAACGGTAGGTAATTTACGTATATACCCAGAAACAAATTATGCCATTACTAATGCCTACGCTAATGTAAGTACATCTAAGAATGCTGGAAATTTGACTACCAGACATCTAACTTGATAGCAAAGCTCAAAGAGAAGGAGACAAACTCAACTTTTACAAATATAATACGTGTCTTGGTAAATATGGCCATTAAAAAATAAACAGATTTTTAATTTTTATTTTTCGCATGGCATTGAATTTTTTTGGAAACTCAAAAACAGAAACAGGAAACATTACTTTTGTTTGCCAATAAACTGTCTAAAAGAATTAAGCTTTGTCGTTACATTGGCATATTTCTTTTAACTAGTTTCCCGTTGCACTATTAAAAACGATGGAAAATTTCCTTACTTTCTGTAAGTCAGAAAATCAGGTGTCGGATTTAAGAAGGGTGGCACATTCATTTCAGTAATTTCCCTGTTACTCCCACCAGAAAATTCTTCGTTCTGCATAGCTTTCTCAACTCGGAAAACAACTTGCTGTTGACATGCAAACAACAGTAGGAAAAAGTCCGCTGAAACAACAAAATTTTCCCTTAAAATTAAAACGACAATTCACCGATACTTATTGGTGTCAAGAATAACTAAACCACTGATTAGCTTAAGTTTTGTAGCTGATAGACTTACGAATCAGCCTAGATGCTAATGGCTGATCCTTTATATCCGGCAAAAATAACCATGCTTTTAGTTCACTAGGAAAATTAATCCACGGATACTCTATAAAAAGCATAAATCAGTTAATGGATTTCAAAGAATTAAATAATAATTTATATGAAAACAAATAATATGAATGGTAGAAAAACGAACCCCAGCATAAAAATGGAGGTATCCCAACACACGACATATACTGTATAGGAAGAAGAATCGCCACAAACAGAATAAATGGCACCCAAATATTTATTAATCTCAAACGTTTAAAGAAAAACATAGGGATTAGCCAGAAAGAATAAAGGACTGAAAATAAGTCCAGACGGGTTCCAATTACAGCCACCATGGTTATCAAAGTCAGCTACAAATTTAATGGCAAAAAATATTTAACATTTATTTGTACCGTAAGACTTCACATAGCAATTAATAAATATAGTAAAGTAAAATAGTATAGCAACTTGCCTCAACACCAAATTTGTAAAAACCGTAATTCAGTAGGAATTTAAAGCATTCTAGTATTCCTTTGTCCGCATCCGAACGCTGAATCTCAGGAAACAAAATTCCAACAATGGGTTCGTTGGATCTTGACATGAACCGTTGATATTTTTGACGAATTTGGACGACTGCTTGGATAGTTAGTACTAAAATCATGCCTGATAAACAACACAAAGACTGATACATTCTCTACTATTCTAAACAAACGACTACTGTAACATCACCACTAAACGTAACTTATTTTAAGAGAAACAGATTTCAAATAAAATTACCGATATAGCCTTTTAGTAAATCTGGGAGACTGCTTCGTCCATCCACGAGAGGATCAATCTTTACAAGCCCTAACCACTCGGCATCATTTCCAGTAACATTCTGTCCATTAATGGTGCAATTGCTAATCCAGTAGTCGTGACTGATATAATCGATTTGATATATCATTTTAGTTAATAGAAGTGACGATATAAAAATTGAACACAAGTGAACGACGAGACGCTGAGCCGTGGAAGATAAAACAACGGCATTTATCACACCCAGGAAGAGAACTAAATGTAGGGCACATTTCTGCAAAAATTAAGGATAAGAGTAGATTACATTTTCTACATATTTGGTAAGCTGGCTGGTAATGCCAGGAAACGGTAAAACACTTACATCATTAACTGCTAACATAACTGCGGAAAACAGTACGATTTTCATAATATGAATTTCAAGGAATCTCCACCCGATTTCGGAAGCTACTAAATATACCGCCGTAACTTTACTTATTAACAAGGTTCCGTAAAAATTTATGTTTCTCATTATATTTTTCAGCGAAAAGTCATCTATTAAATCTTGAGGTTCATCTTCTGTCGACACAGCTGGACTTATTCCTTTTCTTCGATCATTCCTAAAAAGTAACGACACCACCAAATAATTTTACAAATACCTGTTGTTATGTATTTTACTCCTATAATACTTTATAAGCAAACTAATTAACATGGAGCTAGTGAATCTCGCAAAAACTGACTGTATTCAATTTCCGAACATTCGGATACACTTTTACCTCCTTCCTCAGGCAAGCCTCTTGTTCTGCCTAGCTCCATATTAACTACTATTTTATAATTTACAAAATGCAAAATGGATTTAACTACTTTAAATATGATGTATTAATAGCTTTTCAAGCAAGTAAAACTCTTACCTACGAGACATTTCCGATAGCTTCAGAAAGTCTTTATGGAAATAATGAAGCTGGACGACGGTAATAATTACAAAAAATGTTGGAGTTAATAACCTTACAAATAATGACCCTGTGTCATATGATTCTAGACCAATGTCTTTTTGCCTAAGGTTAAAGCAAAAATACACACAATCAAATTTATAATCCAATTTAAACAGCAACAAAAAAAAAGTAAGTCCTATGGACCAAGTATATAATTTTTAAAAAATGTAATCCTTGAACTTACAATTGTTTCGGTATCCCAGTGTAGTTAGTTAAATACTCAGGTATATTTTTAAACTGGTAAGTGTATATCAACACCAAAATAAGCATAGAATATATAATGACCGTGAGCCAAAATCCGTACATCATTTTACGCCAAGCACCATACGATAACTATAAACAATGGTAAAAATTAAACGCTTGATTATTTTGGGGGGAAACATTTACATACAATTCATATTATCAATCCAGCTTTTAAATTTTGTCCTAATTTTGAAATTACTTGAAAAGTGAGGACAAACACTAGAAAAAGAGCCATATATACAATACGATAAAGAACGACTTTTTCTCCACCGAGGCCAATAACGAAAAGCATAATTGCGACCACCCAGATCCAAAATTTCGTCATCACTTCCTTCACAAAATTTCCAAATTTAACAAAGATGCCTGGTCTTGTAGCACTTTCATCCTTGCTATGTCGCACTTCTAAACAAAAGTTTGAAAATTTAGCTCCGTTAGTTAAACCGAACATATTAGTCTTCGAAGCATCATTTAAGTATTGTGGAATGAACCTGAAACAGGAGCATCGCCAGTAGTCGTCGTGCTCACAGTAATTATACGGAATGACTCTTGTGCAGCATCTTCGATATTTGTTTCTCTTTCTCTTCGTTCCATAACAAACTGCCGCAATGTTATCCAAAACATCATTGTATACAAGCTCTAGATCAAAATATGCAACAATACAATTTTAAAACCATATCACAAGTTTTAACACATTTCCAATAGTAAATTCGGCATAATTATGGACATACCTTGACTAAAATGGTAAAGCAAGCAGTTTCAGGACTTTTCACAAGTCCTATTTCCGCTAAATTGACTCCAGCTGCAGAACTAGGAAGCTCATCGTCCGTAAGATTTAAACTATACACATACTGTGCGAGTAAAAGTAATTCTGCATAGATTACAAGTCCCGGAGATGAGACGAGCATCGCTCTTCTTTGATTTGGAAACATCCAAAGTACACAAGCCCACAGAAGGAGAACAAAAGTGAGCCAGCTATGATAAGTTATGCTCCAAGCCTATAAAATTATAATGAGTAACTTCCATTTATTATAATTTTAAATAACACAAACAACCACTTTAGTAAATAATTTAGAAAGCTTGGAAAGGCACTTCGCAATAACAAAGCAAGTTAAACGCTAAGCTTACCATCATGATTATATTTGTTGCTACATAAGACGACTTGGCAAATAAATCGAAAAGACTAGTTAGACCCGTTAGAAGCAACGCGTAAGTGTCGTACTCATACACCTCGTGAACTTCAGCTGAAAAAACAAAGAATTTTACTTTACAATTTTTGTATCATTGCATTGTAGAACTCTAGCGACTTCACAGAAGCAACAAAAAATGACTTAATGATGTTTCATTGTACTTGGTGACTGTTGACTAGAAAACGGAGGTCCGCAAGAATCCCTCGACGTGACTGACTGGCCACGACTGGAAACAGCGGGATGATTGTCAGTATGCGCATTTTGCGCTGTTGCTGCTGGTCCATCTCCGGAGAAACTTCTTCCGGTTGAACTGTATCGGCTTCGCGGGGGAGGAGCAAACGTCATCAGCTGTCAATAAGTAAGATTTGACATTCTTAGCATATTTTTAGTGAAGTACCATCCACCCACAAAAAAGTGCTGAAAGTAGGAGACGATTCGCTAAACGGAAGCTACAATAATACGGAAGCTCAGTACGTTAAACACAGAATTGATTACAGATGACACAACTGTAACACACTCAAAGACGTTAAAACAACAAGCAAGTCGACAAACTATAGCAGTAGGTAAATGAGATCAACACCAATGCAATGCAACACAGACGTTAGCTATTAGACACTGAATATAAACCACAGTAGCGCAACAATCCAACGTTTAAAAGCTATTCCTTATATTTAAGTAGACTTACAATAATTATTCTGATATAAACGAAGAAAGGTAATATCACACGATAGTAAAATACATATTATTATGAATACTTGTGCAACAAAACACCACACCACATGCTTGGGGTTCGGCTTTAATCATTCAGAGAAAAACATTGTCAAAAATCCAGCGCACTTATTCCCCAAAAATAAAGTGATACAAAAAATAAAGAAAAGGACAGCCAAAAAAACTGCAACTGAAATTCATATTCATTTACTGGAGTTGTCTCATTGTCTACAGAGTCCCTCCTACCAGTTGAATACTTAGAAAATTTTCCTCGTCCATGTAGGGGTGAAAAGCGATCCCAAACCTACCGGGTGAAACAGAGTAACAAAAAATGGAAATACATCTATAATGCAAAAAACAAAAAACTTCCAACAGTTGGTTTTAAAATGTCTACAAAAAAAAATTGGGATACATTCACATAATGATGCCATTTAAATAAGTTGGTACCTAGGTAGGTAGGTACATAGGTATGTAAGAAGCAATCTGGTATCAATCGTAATTCTCAAAACTTTGTAAATCTGATATAATAATGCGATGCAGAAATGCAATCTAAATCTACCTTTAAAAATTAAACGAACAACAAATCGTAAACATTACAATGTTACCTAACAAAGTCAAAACTACAAGGGATTTAGAAATTAATACTCAATAAAATGACTAAACTGCTTCAAAAATTTCTCTTGCAGTTCTTATAATGGACTAACATGCATGCATAATATGTAGCCAGTTCATTTTTTTTACTAATTTTTATTGTAACTATTTGAGCCCACACAGTAGAAGACAAACTAATCCGCTTCCACCTGTGGGACTATGCTCGTGCATTATAAGACGGTCATTGTACCTCACTACCTCCCGACAACTCCCTCACCGAAAAAGATATTTAAGGAGCAAACTCTTTCATCTGTAAAGAGCAACGTGCCTATTACAAAAGGTCATTTCTAATCGATTGCTGTGACATACTCAGCTAGTAGGCCTTCCGAAGAGGAAAAAGACAAAGAGCCATCTAATTTATGAATCTGAAAGGAACTGGAATAATATAGCATTACAGGTTGAACAAAGTAGTTCATAATAATATAAAAAGTACACCATTAATTTAAAAACTTTCACGAAATTTCGTCCACCTCACAATCACAGATATTTAAAGTCATAATAATACAATGAGCCAAGTAAATCAAAAAATCATAAGTCATACACAGTAATTTGCAAATCTAAATCAAAATTACACAACGGTGCACAATGCCAAGTAGTTACTACACGCCCGATTTGGTGGTGCAAAATTTGTGTACTGATTGTGAAAAAAATCGATCTTTACTCGACGGGATGATTTCCCGTGCCAACGGACAGTTTGACGACGGATGAGCCGCGCATTTCTGGACTCATTTTGCATTCCAGGTTGTTGATTTCTACTCATTTGCATCGACCCTCTCTCTACTATACCGTACTTATCCTATGATCATAAAAAGCAATTAGTGTCACAGGCGTTCGTTAATGATTAACTCCCAATTTAAATTTAGGCTAGTAATCTCAACTGTCAAGCCTTAGCTGTGAAGACATAACAAAACGTATAAAAACAACATTAACATTAGTACAAGGTTAAAACTGCTGAAAATGTATTCGAATCAGAATATTAAAGTTATATTTCCGTCACAAAATATGTATGTACGTGATGAAGTTCCAAAATTCCGTGTATTGCTTATTGTATTGTTCAAAACGAAAACAATACAGACAAATGTTTCATGTTATACTTAAAGGAGGTACATTATTATTATTGCAACTAGATATTACTAAAATGATGGATGCCATGAAAGTTGTAGCTAAACTCCTGCATGTAGATCATACCAGAATGAAGATAGATAGTTATAGGAAAATATAAAATAAATGCACTAACCTGCGGTGCCAGTAACGTCTTAGCTTCATATACAAGAAATTGGAAAAGAAAGAGTAATGCGAAGGGTTGGCTGTAGGACACCCAGTACAACTCCGAATTAAAAACAGCATTTCGTGGATCATTGTCGCAATCGGTTGCTATTAGTTGAATGAAGCCACACAGTCTATGTACAGACAAATTTATTGGGTCAAGAAATTGAAATATTGACATAATGAGTGAACGGATACGTCGAATGGAAATACGATTCGAATGAGTATCATTTCTAACCTTGCCACAAGAGACTCCGGATCTATAAGTTGTTGAGACCATTGTAACTGGTACAAAAAAAGTGCGATAATGTGAACTGCAACAAATACAGCAAGAATACTAAAGATTCTTGCAAAAAACTTATTTTTAATATTCTTAGACGCAGCCCACCACGTTGCCCCTCCAAGAAAAACTAGATAATAAATCCCGTTGGGAATAGATGGCTGTAACGACGATGTAACACACAAGAAGACAAGTGTAATGTACGCTCCGATTGAATGCAAAAGTTTATTCCAGGCACTCGATTCCCTTGAGCTTGAATCCCCAGAAGTCAACAGCAGTGGAGCCGGTTCTGACAAAAAATTTGACATGGACAAATAGCATATGACTGTCCCTACTAAAGCGACCGCATCTGGACCCAGCCATCGTATAACCTCTGTCCACTGCAGAGCATTCAATCTGACGAGGCCCAAATGACGTAAAACTTTTTCAGTGGTTTGGCCTGTTCACGAAATCACAAAGATCAGGTTACCAACATTGACATGCCGTCCAACATTTTAATATTAGTTTGAAACTTCATAAATGGTAGACAAGTGTGAATTAAACAACAAAGACTGGGAAATGTAAACTTACAATCAATTAAGAAGTCACCATACGGAGGTAGTGACAGTAGAACAACCTGAAATATTAATTGTGCAGCAACTGTCAAGAAGCTAATGAATATCGCTACTTTCAAGTATCGTCCCGCATGTCCACCTAATAAATCCCAATTAGACAAAAAGAATTCTTCTCAGCGTATGAATGCATGAAACACATTTTAATATTCGTCTGTTCTAACGGCATAAAAATGTGCTACACGAGATTTTAGTCTACGAAATATGTATAGTGCTAATCAAAAATCATTACAAAATGTTCATCAATGTTACTACGGGAAATATTTACTACTCAAAGCAAGTTGTTAACATGCGTAGGAGATCACGCATCTACAAACTTACTAGTTAGACGTCATTGCTATTTACAAGTCTGATTTTAAATTACCTTTGAAAGTCTGAAAAGTGGGAACGGGAACCAGTGGAAGATACAATATTAAAAGCAGGTACAAAAACGAGAGTCCACATGGGCGGAACACAACACCTAGAAAGAAAAAAATTAGACGAAATAAAATCTACAAAACTGCTCCCTTACCCTGCACATAATGATAATAAAACAAAAAGGTAACTTTCAGTTTTAGGACGCACAAGACAAAATGATTTTTAGTTGTTTATATATATTTTAGCTCCGTAGACAATTATATCATTTAGCCCGGGCATTTCTAATTTGGAGGATTCACTCGTGTCTGTGCGTACTGTGATAAATACGAGGCCTATCCCACTTGATTTGATAGCACAAATTCTACACTGCGTACGCTTGCTTTCTCCGAGAGTGAAAGTAGCTGAACCTATACCATGTATACAGGTATGTACATACATAGATATACCCTCTGCAAATCTGTTTTACCATGAAATAATAAATACTCAAGTATATTCATTTATTCCGTTATTCGAGCCAAATAATTTAATTCAGAAAACAAGAAATGACTCTTTGGTCAAAATAGCGTGTCCAACATAATATTGATGGTTCAATGCTTCAAGCAAAGTGTTTTTTCACATGGCGTTTCATCGCTGTCTAGGAAAATGTTTGCAGCGTGCATAACTTTATGGTAGTTCAAAACGATGGAAACGTTGAAATCGCGAGCCGAGTGAAAGGATAAATGAATCAAACTTTTCTAATTCTATAATGCCTGTGCCCTGGGTAGCTGTTACCATATTTGATTTTTATCATCTTTTATTACCAGAGTCTTCATGAGGCTTTAAATTTTGGGCTTTTACTACCTGTCAGAGACTATGCTGTACTTTTGCATAATCTCTGCGTCAACAACACTATCTCGGTCTCCGCTGCACGCACCGTCCTTCCCTTAGTGTAACAATGGGCAGACAAGATCACCAGAACTGGGCTGAATGTGTCGACACGATAGGTATATTTAGCTCCTGTAGCCGTAGTCGAACATATGACGATTTCATTACATTAGAGATTTTTAAGAGATTTACGAACTCTCATAAAAGGCGTTGACCATCTTTTAGAAACCTATGCCCTAAATACGGAGATTTAACTTACGTAAGAGGCAACCTCCACGAAATACATTCATTTTAATAAAATAATGCGGTAATTTCGTGTAGAAAGAATACATATGTATATCCCTAATATATACATATATCAATTTGCTAGCACAAAAACACTTTCAGTCAGTCAATAACTGTCATCAGCAGTTTATAAACAAACAATAATATTGAATTTTGAAAATATTAAAACACTTTAAGCTAAAAAGTTCCTTCTAAAAAAAACAGCTCGAGAAGGTTGGAGATGATGATTCCAATTTTGCAAGTAGTAAAATCAGTCTCCCAATAATGGAGGAAATAATTGCGTGACAGTAAAAGGTTACTAACTACTTTGTACGATTTCTCGATTCGAAGGGGGAAACACGCCGTTTTATCCTTGTAAAAGTAGTGCCATAAAAGTAATATTTCTTTGCATGGCTGGTCATATCGTATCCTGAATATCACGACCGTTTCCTGAACGAAGGAGGTAAAGAGCACTCATCATCGATTTATTTGTACGGAGCTTTTAAGGACGATCTGCTCATATTTTCAATCCTGTTTTCTTTCGCTTTGTCTTTTCGTTCGCAGACAGCAGACTTCTAGCCAACTTATATAAAAAAAATTAGATATCCGTACCACCCTTTTAGAAAGCCTTCTGCCATATCACACCGTCCCCACCTGGATTTTTCAACGCTGGATTTGCATGGAGAAATACTGTATCTACAGTGTATTCCCCCGTTTAACCAATATCCATTTCCCATTTGTCCTCTTTCTATTATGCTTGTGAACAGCATCTACTTCTATTTTATAAATGGGTCGTGGGCAAATTCCATGCTACTGTAAATATTTCTAAAACATTTGACGGCTTTACATTTACTCATTACACATTACCCATTACAGCTCGTCAAACAAATAACTAATGACAACGTTACTAAAGGGTTAAATTACAGAGTGATACCCCAATTTTCCAAGACAAGACATTTCCAGAGATAATATTTAGTTTGCCGGGAATTGTACTTAACGTAGCACGTAGTAGGGGAAATCCGGAACATGAATTTCTTTAACATCCCATTTCCTACAGGATAGGAATAGTGCAAATCAAGTCACACTCACATGAGATAGAACACTGCACTATTTATTACACTGATAAAAGGTAATGCCTAATGCCTAATGCTACATACTACTACCGTCAAACTTCTAATAAAAACCGCTTCTTCATTTATACACTGCTGCAAAATAGGAGATCTTCAATTAGACTTGTTGTACAGCTGCAACACTATTCTAACAGCATTAAAAAATGAACAACAGGAAGTCAGTTAATGTTATCCCTAAATACTTTTAATTTATTACCAACTATTAATAAATCAAAGTTCTAATTATTACAGTTTCATATTTCATTTTTTAAAATGGTTGCCCTAGTTCAATCAAGATACAATTTGGCTGTACGGCAATAAATGGTAAACACATTAATTTTATTACATTTTGCACCGGAATTTAACCTATTTGCCGACTATTCACTAGTAAAATGGTTTTATTTATGCATAGCATAGACCAGAGCAGATCGTAGACGGGTCTCCTTTAGGAGACGGCAAAGTGCAAACAGAAGACGTTTTACTGTAAACGTAATATTATCTAAAATCCTAGGTCTCCAACGATCTCGAAGTAGATATGTACCTAGGTATGTACGATAGTAGCCGTTTAATAATGTCGTCACTAGGATTTATTATTATCGGTACACTGAACACGAACACACTCTACCAAAGGAAACCATCCTATAGTCTTGCAATCTGAAACTTGAAACGCATCGTCACAGTACTTTCAACTGCATTAGGATGATGCGTTGAAGACGGGGTCCACGATAATTCCCTATCCTTAGGAGTTACATATAATGCAGTTGAAAGCATTTTCAAGATGCGTTCTAGACTCTTAAAAGGATTACCTTACTTTTTCGCCAGGATGACGGGATTCAAATTATTTTTGGTAGAGTGTGCACAGTACCCAGTTATCTGTGCACCTGTATACATCGCCACAAGTTCTATAAAATTATCGGCTCATTCGATGTAATATCACAAAGATTCCATTGCCTATCTGTATTACCGTAATAATTTCAATATTATATCGTAATTTAGATTCGTAAAGAGTCGACGCTGAAGTACAAAATTAAATTCGTTTGGAAATAATTCGTTTGCCAAACTACGCGCACATATTTATTGTTAGTTTTTTATTACTTTACCTATTTTGATTAACTAATTAATTAACGAATTCATCCATAATGGCATGTAAAATAATTTAACAGATTTCCCTACAAATATCGATCAACTGTTTGCGATGTCAAATTTAATTTTCAGCGTCAGTTAAAATGATCCCGGTCGCTCTCCTCTACCAAAATGTAATGTTGAATGTAAAAACGTACAGCACACAGTTCATAAATCCGTACTGCTGCGGTGATAAAAGAATTTTAGATGCCATAAAAACTAAAATACATAAAAAGGAGATCATAATATTGTAAAATTTGTATTACTTACACGCTGTTAGTATCAATGGCAAAACGAGTCGAAGAAGCACAGCCGCTACTAAATTCTTTGATGTGGTCATCTCTTCCGTACTTCTTTACAGAAGTATTCCACACGTTTCCGTCGGTGATCGTGACACTTCCGAAACTTCATGTGCTTTTTATATGAGATACCCAAAACTGAATTGGATTCGTTTCTTTCCTTTAGTAATAAGTTGCATATACATTAGAGGTCTGCCCAGTCCGTTTTGACACTCCACAAAAATTAAATCCAAAATATAAGTAAAAACTACTCCCTAGTTTGCACTAAACACTCAACGCCAATGCGGTTTTCGATAAAGGTGTCAATTTTTTTCCCTATGCCGTTCCGAACAAACAAATAGAAATATAGGGAAACATTGAAATATTAATATTTTTAGAACTTATCTTGACACGAATCTGAAACGATAAGTTGCAAGCACCAATAGCCAGTATCGTCATAATGTAAACTAAACGAACGTACTTATAAAGTAAACACTAATTCAGAACACAATAATTTTGTCACATCACGTGCATCAGTAACAGGTGATTTCATAGATCGAATGTCAATTGTGTAATGTTCCCAAGTCATACTCAGATGTACACGGTGTATTATTTTAAATCTGTCGTAAGAGCATTAAGTAATACTACTACAGATGACAGATGAAGACGGCACTCATCCCAAGATTAATGATTCACTACTTCCAATGCAATAATGCTGCTACTTCAAAATTTTAATCGCAATTAACTGACGTCTCGAATAGCCGGCGATACTTCCAGTTCGAACTTCCAACGGAAAGTGTTCTACTAATGAACTAATGACTAATGTTGAAAATACAAGTGCTTGCACCGTACTGATTGTCGCTGCATCGGATGGGGATGGATGATGGAAAGCACCTTCGACCTTATAGCTACTAAAATATTTCCATCGAAGTATCAAACCTCGTACATCGCAAAAATTAATTAATTTCCTTCCAGCAAGTACATTTCCTTCTACAAAGACAAAAGACTTCTACTATGATTTTGTCAAAATAGGGCACAAGTAAATACAAATGACAGATAAATACTACAAATGCATTCTAATACCACACGAATAAATCCTATCAATGATATAAATCCAAGTTCGAGACAATTTTTATTTATATTGTGAAGTTATGTTTATGTAAGTATTGTTCTTTGTCGCTGAATTAATTATAGTCATATCACATATTATCATGAATCATTGCAGTGGCTTTGAGTGGATTAGTGAATGAAAGTACATACAACATAGTATGACATACGTTTTGCCGCACACACAGAACAGGGAAGTCAGTATGCACAAATGAATTAATTAGTGTCAATAAAACACACACACACACAATGAACAGTCAAGCAGCACAAAAGTTCCTTGGAAGCTCACCCACACGAGGTGTTTCCCCGATTATTTGTTGTTTTTGTCACACTTGACCCGAATAATTATAAAATTGTAACAAATTTGAATGCACTTTAATCAATCTCAGCACGCACACACGGTGTCAGTATAATCTCAATCTCTCTTTTGTCTTTTCTTAAAAATTAAAAGTACCTAATAAAAAAAACATTTCTCCCCCATTCAAAGTTCGACATTTGAATATCGAATGCGATGCACAAAGTGTTTAGTTGTTTTTTTCAATTTTTCTAACACAATTTACAGGATGCCGGTAAATCGGTAAAAGTCAGAAATTATATCGAGTGAACGAATGACGAAGTAAGAACTAAAGTAATAGTAGTACCGAAGTAACTTTTTAAAAAAAGGAGCATCTTTGATGCCAGGTGATGTGATGTGATGTTAATGAGTGAAACTGACTCTGACTGATGGATTGAGTTGGCAGGTTGGCAGTTTAATACGGTCATACATGATGCACTAATTGAATTAAAGAAATGTAAACAAAAAATCTCTAACAAAAGTCAGATCCAAGGGAAGAAAAACAACTGAGTCACTGGGACTGGGATGCCGCACTAAATATAAGAGAAATACAGACTTGCACAGACACTTGAACGAGGCTCTCTTGTCGTAGTAAAGTAATAGTGGAACATCCAAAAGCCAACACACACGCAACCAAGGCCTGCTAAAAACCGTCCCGTTCGTTCACTTCCTTCCACCACCGTGGAATCATCCACGGTATCAGATTCTTGTAGAAGAATTTTTTTTAGAAATGGGCAAAATACGGAATTGAACTTTCATGCGCGTATCTTTTTCCCTTTTGCGACTTTTCCGGACCAATTTCCAATGTTAGCTCCAAAAGGTAGAATGTGATGTGATGGACCATGTGGCGCATGGAAACAATCAAGCACACACACACAAGACAGCAAAGCAAGCAACGAGCTATACGTTCTGGTTCTGATACCAGTACTAGAAAGCCAGAAACTTTGTGCTTATATTTCTTTTTTTTTTATCCCCTATAATTCCTAGCAAGTATTAATAGTAGGGGAAGTACTACCTACTACGTCTATCTGCATCGGTCTCTTTACTCTTTAATACTCCACGTTTCTAGTAGACATTAGGTTTTGTTTAGCGTATAAAATTGAGCGTAATTATCCCCGTCATCATCGTCAGCGTCTATTTGTGAATCCTTAAACTTACTAACATTATTATAGCTACAGCTTTCGTTAAAAAGTTGGAGTTGGAAGCTTAATGGAGCTACTAGTATTAGTAGTTCCTTTGTTAATTCCTAGCTTAACATGACGCCCTCTTAATATGGTTAATATGGATATGGCACTGGCAGTCTTATGGAAGATAGAGGTAGTAACTTTTATTATCTGTAGCTGTAAGTGTAGACGGGGCTTCAGATCGAGCTTCTGAATCTGGTAAAGTATTGTGTGTCTTTTTTTTTTCTTCAAAACTAAAACTGCAGACTTCCCTTGTGCTTATGTATATATAAAGCGAACGCCCTCAATTCGTTAGTTCAGTCGTTGGGTGATTCCTTCCATGTTTACCCTTAAAGTATAATCAAAATATTAAATATTGTTATCCAGTTACCCACCCATTTTCATTTGATGGGATGGTATTACACTGTGGAAACTGTTGTGGGGATCCTGTCACGTCAGTAGGTGGGTTGATACGAACGATAATGAAGTTAAGAGGTTATTAGAATGACTCCTCATAAGAGGCGCTTGTGGGCCCGTAGGCTTGCGATCAGATCATCATAATCATAATCATGACTATGACTAATATGTTTTCGGGGTAGTATGTACAGAGTTATCCAGTAGTTAAGCGAACGTATTTAGTATTTAAGTATTTAATTCTTGTTCGAATTTAAAAATTCTTTCGCAATGATAATTTGAATAATTATTCCTTCATGCGGCAGGCAGTTAGCGGCAGTGGCGGAGGAAGCAAATTATTTATTAGCGGTACAAACTCTTAATAACAATTGTGTAGGTGCATAGTATATGTTATGGTAATTGTAGGGCAGGCTAAATTGTACCCCTTGGTACCGATATACTCTCTTTCTGCACCACTACTGCATATCGTTAACAGAATAGTTTCTCAACTCGTGCAAGCATAAGAATGAATGATCTATTTATGTAATTTGTATTTCTATTAGATGTTAGACCTACAGCTTGCATAATTTGTAACCATCCGGTATAGAGAATGTGATTATTTTATTGCTCTGGCCTGAAACTCAATAATTTGTGGGCTTGCATTTTAATTCGGATTTTATGAAGAGTTGCAAAGTCATATTTAATTTTTATTCTCAGAGACCAGCAATGGATCGACGAGTAGCACTCGCACTAGTCAACATGTCAATCAGGACGGATGTAAGTAAATAATTACGCCCATTCTAATTTCAGGATTCTAACGTTCATGTGTGGTTTCAGAAGGTTTTTTTGGGGTGAACAGTCAATATGGGAAAGAATGCTTTGTTTGGCGTATCTATTTCTATAGGATTTCAAGGCCTGCTCACTGCTCATACTATTACAGCGTCGACTGGTTTCACCAAATAAATAAATAAATATATACTAGTGTGTTTCTTGGACGTGTGGAAACACATGGGATATCTTGGAAATGTGTTTACATAAATTACTGAACTGACAATGTGCAATGTGAACTGAGTATACAATGCATTTGATTTCTCAGTTTTATTTTTAAAATTTTCCCTACAATAGATTCTTATTTTAGATTTCAGCTTTGCCATCATAGCATTTATAACATAATACATGTAAATTATGTAAATTCCTACTGAAATCCATAAGCCATAGTGAGTCATAGTGCAATGCCTTCTGTGAATGACAAGCTCACTGCTAAAGAGGATAGCCGAATATCTAATCAATGAATTGATTGGCTCATAAACCACAGCTGCATAGTTCATGCTGCGATCTACGACTGAACATTTTGTATTGTCTGAAACCCTAACGTACTTAAGTAAGTATAAGTTGCATTGTTACATTCATTCACAAGAGGCTAGTTACGTGATTTCCATTCCAGCTACAGTGCTTTGTAAAAAATGTAGAATCCTTGTTAAATTGCGTTATCTCAAATAAAACATCCCATCCGGACTGTAAAATCAAACTTGGATTCAGTATTAGAGAGCAGAACTACATATATTAGAGAGACCCGTGCACTATTTGAGAAAACACGGTACTTTAACTTCATTTAACACTGGTTGAAGCAATAAAAGGAGTAGGATCGACGGTCCTTCCCTATAATATAGGCTAAATAATAAGAACGGAAATTTCGTAACCTAATTTCCACACATAATAGGGAAATAAGAAGGTAACACTTTTTGTATACGAAAATAGGAAAAATTGGAAGAACATCGCCAACGTTTCAAAAAATTTCTTGTGTGACGGAAAAGAATATAAGTACCGACATGCATAACTGCTTTTATTGTACATTTTGTGATACGTTGAATGTATATTGTTTGCCCTTTCTACCTAAATTACACGTTAAACAAACACAAGCCCTTCTAAATGGTGGGAATATATACAGTATGAAATTAAAATTCTAAAAACTATAAAAAAAATAGTCAAAATTATAAGCTATTTGCTTAGGAGGAGAGAATTTCGGGCAAGGAATATGCAAGACTAGTCCAGTAATAGGGAATAAAACGGCGATGTGTTTTTCTGTAAGAAATAACCGTTTTCAAGGAAGAAAAACAAATTCGTATCTTTTTATGCAAGTAAAAATAGTTTTTACACCCTTGCTGTCGGTTATTTTTCCATAATTCGAATTTTACGGGATAGCTGGTCCTGAAAAAGTAAGTTTACAAATTATGTTCGTGTTCAGTGTTAATCAACCTGTCCAAGAGTTAATATTATCTTTAGCTGACTCTGATGAGTGGTTAACTTTGATCAAATTAATAAATGATAAAAAGAATTAATACATGCTAATACCTACATATATGCAGAAATTACTTAAGTGCTTCATTTGATAAAAATTAGTACGTTTTCTAAAATAAAATCCGTGGATGATTTTCCAATATGGCCTATGAAGAAAAATTCTTTGTTTTTATTATATATAACAGTAATTACCTATATAACTGTGATATCTATTTATTCGTTCTTTATCTCGCTAGCATCCCGTTAAATAAACTTCGGCAGACCAAAATATACGCTTTATAAATATCTGAATCCTGAGTGCAGCGGTAAACTGGCATGTAAGTACTCGGCACCCTAAATGTTTTAATCATTTTAGTCACCCATTACACCGACTTTATTTAAGCGGGATAATTAATGACCAAAATGTTTAATACCCTTTCATCGAGTTTAAAATTTAAGTTAGTTGCATCTGACATAATTATTTTAACTTGAGCTCACAATTTTTTAAATTAACACACAAATTTTCTACTGGACTTATTAGGGAGTATTTTGATCGATGGCATTGTCACACTTAATTCTATTTAAACCGGGACCGTTTGATTTCGCTACAAAAGCTCCAGTTTTGTTAACAGTAAAACTTCATCCGGAAAAAACTAGGGTATGTGCACCTAAATGTGATAAACTTTAAAATGTTATAATGTATCGTTATTGCTTAGACAAACGCGATGGAATCTTCTAAGTACCTGTTTCATTTTGGATAGAACAGCCGTTGAGAACATTGTGTGAAATTTGTGGTTAAAACGGTTTTAAAACGAGTAGGGTGAAGGCTTGCAATTGTGGTCGCCCCCTTTTTTACCTAGTGTCACCGAAATCGAACACACATGGTTTTGAAGAAGCTTCGGGTACCGGACTTCACATTGAATATATAGGTATGTCAGGTTTCGATTGACATTTGACACCTGGTAAAAAAGGGGGCGACCACAATTGCTTGCCTTCACCCCAGGGCTCTTGAAAGTACACCTGAGGAAAGGAAAGTTGGGAGCCTGTAGATACACCATTGAAGTTAGGTTGTAGATTCAACGTTTTTGCATTGAATTTACATAAAAGGGTTGCATCTACAACCGTTTTATGTAGATTCAATGCAAAAATGCTGAATCTACAACCCAAATTCAATGGTGTATCTACAGGCTCCCAACTTTTTTTTCCCAGGTGTACTTTCAAAAGCCCTGCTTCACCCTACCTACTAATTACATATAGTACGATAATTATTACATTTAAGTGTTTATCACTTTTACGCGCACTACCCTATACATAATTACATTAATTACTTACAAAACATAAGAATCACACAAGCTTGAGGAACAAGTTTTTAGTATTTTAGTACAATCATGCAACTTTAATGAATGGATTTTAAGAATCATTAAAATGTTAATGAAAATGGTTAATTTTTACCCAAATATACCTATAATTGAAATTACTAACTAGTAAATTTTAGGTGAAACCTAATCTGTGCTTCAGCAAACTAAATATGTACATGATGTCTCGTCTCGTGCCTCTCGTCGAAAGTAAAATTGCCCCACTAAAACCAAAGCCTTTGCCTGCAACCGTTTTACCCTGGTTCTGTCGACGAAAGTTAAAACCGCTTCCAAGCCCTGCATTTAAATAATTTTGGGATCGTAAATACATCATTTGTATAATACATGTAGCACGTATATAAGTACATACATACTATGTATGCACTATGTAGTATGTACTGTGTACCTACCACCTATTAGTGTGGCACTGATTAAGTAGCTGCTGGCACGCTATGAAAGCGAATTCAAACTATTGTGTTTTAGGACAATCCGACCATACTTTACCAAACGCAAAAACATGCAAACATTTTAGTATAAATAATTACTTTGTAACATAAGAGTTAATTTAGAATAGCCAAACCAGTTGAAGTTTATTTGTGCTTTAAAAAGTTATTTATTTTTCTCGATTTAACAATATTTCACAACATTTTGGCATTCTGTATAAGCCCTTTTTCTGTTACCCGTCCACAAGTACTAGAGTTTCCTGCACATATATAAATACTAATTGAACAACACTATACTATTATCGCAGGTAAATTTTTAAGAACAGTAAACTTTCTATTAACGTGTGGATGATGTAAAAAGACTCAGCAAATCTTGTGATGCTACAAATTTAAAACAGAATAAAAAGGCTTTATAATATATATCATAAAACTATAATCTTTATAAATAATTAAAACACATCGTATGTTGGATACATGGATACCACATGCGGTAAAAATCAACACATTAATTGTTTTAAAATTAATTGAGCACCTTTAGTCGAATTTCGAAAATGTGCAAATTACTACTGGTAAAATCAGAGATACTATCGGCTACAGTGCGGAGTAAAGTTTTAATAAAAAATAATATGGCTTTCTGATAGGTACGTTTCAAATATACATTTCAGTCTGAGTTTCAAGGAATTTAGACTGATTGATTATGGCCCACAATTGGTTGACAAGTTGACTGCTGGCGCATATAGTGTTCCGGGCTCTTCATCATTAGAAGCATTCCTCGAAGAGGAAATTTTCCAAGGAGTGGTACAAATGTCTACGAACAGTACCTAGTCCATGGTTCTCATCCGGATAGCTCTGTAGATTATACAGTTAGAATAATCTTTTATTATTTACAATTAGTAGTATGCTTCGTTAATGCAAATTAAATGGAGGTGCGTGATTGACTTAAAATGATTAAAATGTCTTGCCTGTTGTCTAAAGAGAATATCTGCTCGTTCCAGGGCTCGAGAGAGCAACATTGATTGCTGGTAATGAACGTTATCATCAGCGTTTCCATGAATTAAATAGTATTTCTTGGTTCTAAAGTTGCTAACATGATTGGTAACATCACTGAAATTGTAGCTGTCAAGGTTATCTCCGCGGGTAGGAAGTCCCATGTAACGCTCCGTGTAAATTGTATCTGCAAACATAATAATTGTTAAGGACTCTTGCAAAATAATCAAACTTTTTAAATCAAAGTGTCAAAATTTAATTAGTACCGACACACGGCAGTTAGACTAAGAAGCAGCGTTCTAGTACCAGAAGAAATACTTGTTTCAAAAGAAATAAATTTTAGTAATTACCGTAGAAGACCCAGCTTGTGACAGGAGCGACGGAAATGCCACATTTATAGATTCCTTCCAAGTCTGTGCCCATAACCATGGCAGTTGAATACCCTCCATAACTCCAACCCCAGATGGCAGTACGGTTCGCATCGATCACGTTATCCACGTTATTTGCAATGAGCCATCTACAAAACAAAGGATTGTGAATTGAAGAAAAACAACATTTTCTCTACATGAATTTTGTAAATGTGTTGAATCAAGTTTGTGCTATATGTAATTACTTGGCTGCAGCGATTTGATCCTCTATTTCCACCGTACCCAGCTTCCGGTACAACTGGAACATTAAATCTTCTGACTGACGTCCAGATCCTCTACCATCAATAGATGCGTAGATCACTTCTTTGGACGTTACTAGAGACACTCCCCAGTCGACAGTAAAACGTTGACTTATTTTCTGAGATCCTGGACCGCCATATCTGTTAAATAATTGTATAAGGTTTGTAAATTGCTTACATTGATGATATATAGCTAACACTGTAACATAAATATTGAATTAATTTAAAATCCAGCTTTAAGCAGATAGAGTACAGAGACAAACTCACACATCGACAAGTATAGGGTACTTCTGGTTTTTATTGTAATTGGGTGGAAGCCACAGCCGTGCCTTTGCGGTGAACCCGTTTGCAACTGGAATGTCATAATCTTGTATGATGGGTAATTGAACAAGCTGTAGTTTTAATTTAAGTTCCACATTATCCACCCAAACGTTTTTAGCCACTCTATACTCATCATCCTGAAATACACATTAACATCTTTGTACATTTTACAATATACATACATAATTACTAATTACATACCCAGGTAAGGTATACTTATATTTAGCAGTAATACTTTACTATATTCGTTGGCTTTTACTTTATCTACGCGTTGTATGCATCTATAAAAGAATTATACCTTTAAACTACGAATTACGACTTCAGGTACAGATGGACCGTTACAACTGTGAACAAAATACTGGGAATTTTTGCTCAGATCTGCTCCATTAGAACGGCAAAGGTATGTTTTATCCACATTGTATTCATCGCAGGTAACGCAAGTAGTTTTTTTATCCCCAGCTAGGTTGACAAAATACAGATGTGAATCGCTCGGGTCTACTGTTGTCCCGTTAATTAATGGAGCCATGAAATAACTATTAAGGAAAAGAAAAATATAGGGGCACGTATGAAAATTAGACACATTAAACAAATCACAGTTCCAAAAATATTGTCCAAATTTGTTGCCTTTCTTGTCGGCGGTAATTTTTAGTATAGGTACTAGTATTATAGAATTTACACTCGATTCTTGGCTTTGTCCCATCCTGAAATAGAATCAACAGAGAATTTCCCAGATGTAACCTTGGATGAGGTTCCCTTTCGATCAAATTTAACGATGTGTCGATAATGCTCGTTTCCTTCACTTGCGGACGTGACGAAAAGAAATTCAATTTCAGAACCGGATTCAATCACTACCGGAGTATTTATATCAATCCATCCGTTTGATTGCTGCACCGTATTTATCTACAAGCAAGCATACCAAGATCCAATTCAATTACAAATAATACTTTAGGCGATTGTTTTCCTCACTGAATTCTTGACAACGTACCGTCGGACATATCTTGGTATCTGCATTGCACAATAGCGTCGTGGATATATTCTGATGCCGGTTTAAAGTCACCACCAGAAGCTCAGAATCTGTAGCCCATATAGTGGTACCAAGATAGTACGACCTAACATTAGAAAAGAAGACATTTCTGCTTAAAATGTTCTTTACGGATAAAATTCCTTAGATATCAATATCATAATATTCACCGTAAAAGAATTCAAAAATACGTACAATGAAATCTCATCTGTCAGTTGCAATTTCCCAATTGGTGGTACAGGGCCCGTCTTCGGCAACATCCCTACATTCACAATTGAAATTGACGCTTTCGGATTTGTTGTTCCAGCCTTAAAATAACAAAATTTAAAATCAATTTTAAGTTTAATGTGAGATAGGCGGATTCAGCTGGATAAGAATTAGTCAAAATTAAACACATTATCTTTTTAAATTCATACAGGTGTGCATGTGCGGAATGCAAACTTGACGAATGCACCTACGTAGGTAAATAGGTACATACACAGAAATACATCAACAAAATACTTATAATGCACTTGGTTCAGCAGTTACTCCGTTTGACTCGCCATTTATGTGCCATACATATTCAACTTCATAAAACTCTCTTCATATGTATGTACAGTATGAATATCAATATTTGCACAATACGTCTAGTCTACTCCAAATGTGTGATAGTCAACATAATTTTTGAGTGCATTAGATTTAAACACATTTACTCCCTACTGCAACGGGGGCGGTAAATGTTCAAGAAATTCATAAACGGCATTTAAGTTGCAATAAAAATAATTCGAATTTTAGGCTCATCAGTGCGCAGCGCAGCGGCATAAAAACATGCATTATATTGTACTTCCATGCCGTGTTCCTTCTAATGTTCAGGAAATTTATACCCTAATAAAGTGTGTTTACCTTTGGGTAGGGAATAGACTCTAATAGAGGATACTGAAAGTTTGGAAATTGTCCTGGATTTCCGTACAATGGGAACTGGATCTGCATGACTTCAGTGTCATCGAAAGTGGCAAATGCCAAATGGGTTCCTTCGGGAGAAAACCATAATGCTCTGAATGAGCTAAACATTTCCTCTGCAACACAGAAAAACATACTGGATTAACACATGTGCATCGTTCTGCTCATATCTTTTGGATGTGCTTACATGTATGAAGAACGTTTCTACCCCTGTTTTATCACTAGAGATATTTCCTTCGAGCGATATTACTGACTTCTTTCTTATATGGGCGAAAGTAATGTAATTAGATATACCTAGATAAGTACGCTCTGTATCACTGCTGACATTCTCATTGAAACTTACTACTCACTACTCACCATACTATTTCTTTAGATCTATGCCTGTATGCTAGTTCTGATTCTGAGTTCTGTTCCACTTTACTGTTTGGCCCACAAGTACTTTATTACTAGTTGGAATGAATGCAAGAATAATTTTCAAATACTTACCTTCAGTCTTTTTAAACTGACTTTTTCTCTAGGAAATCAATAAACAATTTTAATTTATTGAGGAAAGAATAATTAATTGTACCACGCATTTGAAATTAACCTTGTATCATGTAATTATATCTAATAGCTATATTTCCACCTTCACTACTTTCGAGATAGATAACTGAATGAGACCATTTAGTTGGAATCTTGCGTCTAAATCTAATCTGTAATAATCTTATGCGTATATTGTTGCGTAATTGCTCGAAAAGAGGATCTTTAGCCTTATGCCGTTAACATGATCCCTGTGCTATTACAGAAAATCTCATTATAACGGCTCGTCCAGGGAGCTACTAATTTGTGCCACTATGGAGAACAAGCCGCAATACAGAAGTACTTTACTAGACAAAGCATAGAACTTTGGGGAAATAAATTTGACCACTATATAGAGAGGCTTCACTAGCAGTAGTATGTGATAAAAAGTTACTACATTTAAAAGTTTTACCTTCATAGACCCAATCAGTGACTCCATTGTACACCTGATGACTTCCAGAAGTTGTTACTTTTTTGCTCTGAGTGCCTGGTAGTGGTGAAGATCGGTAAAATACATTATTTTCAAAAACGAATGCAATCGCATCTCCATTTGGTGACCACTGAACTAACTGAAGCAAATTATTTGGATTACTGGGTTCTTGATCCCCCGGTGCAGGAACCAAATTTTCGAACAACCTAAATAAAAATTATAGCAATAGACGAACATTCAGCTACTTCGTAACATTATCATTATTTAAATAGCAAATGCAAAATACAAATAAAAGCTGTCAGTTATCTTCAAAGATTAATTCGTCAACACCACCAACAATGCAATGTAGACGTGATCTGATCTAAATACACATTATTTTATAAATCACAATGGCGTACGTTATTGTACTCAGTGATGACTTTTAACTGTGCAAAACATGATACGACTTTTTGCGATAAATTGAGTAGTTATTATCATTAGTAAAAAGTTAAATCGTCCTTACCCAGTGTTGAAATCATAAATAGCAAATCTTGCATAAAAGGAATGCCGGTATAGCTATGAATAAAAAATAAAAGTAGGGACATCAAATAAATTAACTAATTAGCATTGTGTATTGTTTTGTCTTATCTTATCAAACACATGTAAGTGTGAGTTACAAACACAAGTGAACTTGTGCTTGGATTTTATTGTTTCCATAAAGTAGATAACTATAAACTTTGGGTCCTTAAGTACAGCGATTTTTCGAACCAGCAAGCAAAAGGTATATAATCGAATTGGTAGCCTACCTTTTGCGAATCATAACCAATGAGAGCGTACGTGAGGTTATTAGAGGGCGCCTTCCTTGGAGCAAGTGTCACTTCAAAAGGTTTACTCTGCTGTAATTTGATAGAATTTTGTCAGATAAAAATTAAACAAATCTCCAGGCTGACTAGCATGGGATACCGAATGTGAGGAAATTATCCCCCAAGTAGGGGGTAGTGTTATAATAGAATACTTACAAGTTCATTGAATTTACTCGCAGATATTATAAGCGTGCTTGTGCCTGCTGTCACATTATACAGCATGACGTTTCCTAGCGGATCAAAATACTGAATCTCGTCCCCTGAACAAAATAACATACAACAGTCAACATCATTAAATTTAATATGCAAGAACCTATGCATAAAAATGAAACAGAGCACAAGACCACCATTTTTTCTAGAATTATTAGTGAGCTGCATTTAAGTACAGAATCGGTTACACTTCAGTCCTGCTTTAGATCGAATACAAGTGTCGAGTGTGAATGAAAACAAGGGTTTTCCAAAAAAAAACGGTACAAATATGTAGAAGCATCTACTTCTTGCTTATCTGTAAAAAATTACAGGTATACTGGAACTTTCATTACTATGTACATACCATGATATTATATCTGTCTGTACGATCTGGTTAATAATAAATAAAATTTACGGCTTGAAAGATTTATGTCATATTGGATACTATGTACTTGTATACACTACAATTAAATGAATTTGAGAGAAAGCTTGCGGCTTACGATATTAGGTACTAATGCTCGCTGACCTAAAATAGCAAGAGAAAACTTGAGACGGCGTCACAAACATTTGTATTTCATTCTAAAAGTTTCCTCCTTATTTTTGGTTTTAGAAATTTATGGGTTATCTTGGAAATGGAGTCAAATCATGTCAATGATGGCGTCAGTCGACGTACCACAGTGCTCTCGCAAATGAATGTACATAAATGAAGGTGTACAATTGACATTGGGCATTCCTATGTGACTGCATGTACCGGCAGCGTGCACAAGGAACGCCACGAGAAATGATGACAGCTTAATAGCTTACCTGAAATCCATGTTCCATTGAAGCCTTTCGCCCCATAAACTCCGCTGAGGATATCTGGCAAAGTTATATTTTTAGCTCCAACTTTGACGTTACGATCTGCGACCAGTCTTTGTTTAGTTTCACTGTCATCACTCTCCACCACCGTCTCCACGGTCTGGTTTTTATTCACGAACACCACGGCAGAAATGACAAGGACCATGAGAACCAGGCCCACGCCGATAGCAGCCAACAGGCCTTTTCGAGTGCCCTGTGACGGCCATATACTCCGTCGGCTACTCCTCTCTGTTCTGCTGAAGTTGTCTAAATCCTGGAAATAGAAATTATTTGAAGAACTCAGCTCAGTAAACTCTAATCGACGGAACAAAGAAAATACTAAACCCATCACTTTTTTCCAAATTCACCACACTGCACTACTGCACTGAGGCTTACGTGCAGTCCACTATGTGCTTGACGTACTAGTTGGTACTATATTTTATTCACACACCACCCAATAAAAACAGAAAGAAAAATCTTTTTTTATGATATAGCTTCAGCTCCAAGGAATCGGTGACTTTTTAAGCGCTTTACGAACTACGATACTAAAACTAATACTGCACCCTCCAGAACATGAAAATGGAACCATATCATAATTCTTAGGAGCGAGTACGTCAGATGATAAAGCAACTAAGTATCTTGCTTACAGTTTTAAGAACATGTAATATATGCCGCCATAAAGTACTGGAAAGATTTTGAAGACCTGTGTGTAGAGAGATCGTGGAGCTTATCGTTCTCGTCAAGCTCTAGCTCTACGGGGAAAAATGGATTTTTCCAGTACACTTTTATCCTGAGTATATCTCTCTTATATTTGAGTACAGTAAACTTTCGTAATACATAATTATGTACATTGGGGATTGTGTATAAAGCATGTATTTACAAGATGACAATCCAAAATGAAAAATGCATACTTACATTTAATCTAAATCAGAATTCTACAGCGTACCCATCTAACAGCCCTTCGACAAACGTCATGTCAAAATAGTATTTACAATGCAATAATGCTGTTATTACAGAGCAGTACTATGATTAGCCTTCCCTTGATATGATTCATGCAAAAACATGGTGCTTAGTGCTTACTACCCTAGTTTCTACTCTGGAATTTCAATATAAACAACTATATTCAAACACTACAAAGATATGTGTGACTATCCTATAAAGAAACTTTTATTACCCCAGACCCACTTGACAAATCTGTGTAAATACTAACACTGCGTACGTGTACGAATCGGCTGTGTATTTGATTTACTTGGGGATTGAATGATTGCTAACTCCAACGAAATATAAATTCCCTACGGTATGGTACACACATCCCTTGGAATAATTTGATATAAATTAACCTGATTTTTCAGGCGAGTCAAACCAAACAAACCCAACTCAACTAATAAAAGCCGAACGAACGACTGATTGAAAAACAAAATATAAACTTTGATTTCATTTTCAATTTTTTTTTTTTTACCTGAGAGCTATGTGCCAGATTCATTTGAGAGTTTTGCTCAAGGACCATAGTACTTATTCACAACACGGATCACAAAATTAGAAAATAATTTATATTCACTGTCCTTCCATAAAATTCAGAGGAAAAAAAATACAATAAGGACTAAAGTCGTACGCACTATTTACAAAAAAATTGGCGTGGTACGAATGCTCAGGAAGAGATTTGACGAGTGTGCACATGCAAGACAAGAAACTGATGGCTGAGGCGATCGGCATAAAAATTGAGGAGACACTGTACATAAGTGAACTATTGAACTCGAAGAAAAGTGTGGAATGGACAGACAGAGAGACGGAGATGAGACGAGCACGAACTCTTGCGTTTCCCTACAGCTCGTGATAAAGCGAATCCGTTGTCGAGTTTTCTGATTATTATTTCAACCAAACTATGTAGGCATGAAAAATATTTGCGTTATCATCATCACTGTCCGCAATTAGGTTTGTAACTTCACAATATTCACATTAGCACCATCCAAAAGTCCTTCTCTTCTATCTCTTTCTCTCTCTCTCTCCTTTTGTTGCCTTGTATTATTTATGTTTTTGAATTTTTTACATGGACTCTACAACCTACCCGTCCCAGTCAAAATTGTTGTAGTTATATCATTTGAAACTGCCATTACTATTGTCATTATGTGTAGACTTTAGCCATCAAGTATGTATTTATAGAGCTTATCTCAAAATGGCTGTGATATGATTTTTATCAAATCCTCCAACCCCTTCCATTACTGTCACTACTGGCTCATCTGCCTGCATTATATTTCTATACTGATAAATTATGACACTTTAGGAGGCTGACCAAATAAAATGCCATAAATATTTATTACAATAGAAATACTCAGACTAGTCAGCTCAGCCCACTACAGCTGGTGATTTGTGTTTATAATCCAAGTTCCCCCATACAAACCACTACATACTTGACACTGGGAATGCGTTCACAGGCGTACATAAGGACAGTATAAAGCTCAAGATAAATAAAAATATTAAAATGAGGATGTTAAGTCAGTAGCACAATCAACTACAGAATGAGGTATAAAAATAATAAAATAATTACAATTGTATCTACAGCTTCCATGTGTGTATATATATATATGTATATACGTCCAATGCACAGCTCAAAGTCTCTGTCTCCGAATAACAACACTCAAAGGATGATACTATCTGTCAAAAGTTTACTGCAAACTCACAGGCAGTCTCTCATGATGATAAAATAAACGTTTTTGATGTTATTGTAATAAGCGCTGTTAAAAATGACATAATTCCCCCCGTGCTACATATAAATATAAAAGCTCAATAAAATAATGAAGGGCTCCACATAATAGTTTCATATAATTAGAGGAGCTGATGCATCCAGATTTTCGACGATTGTTGTAAGAGAGTTGTTGCTTGAAAATTATTAGGGATTCTCTCACACGGAATTACTTCCCAAGCTGCGTAACAGTTATATTGCCATTTAATAGACTCCTTGTTTATATTTCTTCATGGTGTGAGTCGTTAAAAAACTTGCTTTGGAATCTAATTCATCACGATTGGAGCTACGCGACAGGAATTTTGGCGGTCAACAAATCTTCTTGAGAGTGAAACAAAGCGTAATGTTTACAAAGAATTCCTAATGCTTGCATTAAATTCTTTCCACCTATTTAATATCTATATAACTACTATTTACGGTCGGCAATTACACCACAGTAGTGGTCACAATATTCACAGAAAGTACATCCTTACACAGCGGGAGACTGAACAAAACGTGTGCACAGTTGCATATTTTTGTAATATATATTTACATTGGATAGATACACTATAAACATCTATAGATAAAAAAATCTTTTATGAATTGTTTTTAAATTTTGTATTGTTGTCAGCCATTCCATTAACTATTTATATGTGCTGTCACACTGTATTGCAATGGATATATACAGAATAAAATTAGTTAGTTGATTTCATCAAGAAAGCTTTGGTCCAAGTTTATCAAAATTAGCCCAGTCGTTGTTTGAGTAGTATAAATAATTCCAAAAGGGATTCACTGAATATAACACTGAGACAAGGGTTTAATCTAGTACAAACATTAGAGATGCGATAGCAGACAAGAGTACACTAAACTATAGCGCGTCAGTAGATGCTCCGTGAAAGGCGATAGTATATCCTTTCAGTCCTTTTTTCGGAGGTTTCACTGTGTATAGACACGGGAGCTCAACTCCCAATGTACACTGACACGGCACACACACACACACACACACAAGGAGTAAGCAGAAGGTCCATCGATGACGAGAGCTGTCCAGGAACTTGTGCTAAATCTGTTGGTCGGACTTATTTAACGCGAGAGCAAACACTTCTCTACAGATTAATTACAGACAGATTGAGCGTAGTATTTTCCATGTCAAGCTCGCGCGTCTTCAATATTGTGAGATCGTCGAAGAATGCTGTGCAGTGACAGAGAGCGAGGATGGAAACGAGGGTAAAATAGCAATACGAGGATAAACACTGAGGATTGGTTTGGTTGGCTTGGTGTGGGGATGCTGACTGTGTAGACAACAGTTGTTCCTGCTGGCGAGGTTGTCTCTAGGTAACTTCAGTAAAATAGGTCAGTTTGGGCTTAAGTTATAGTGACGGATCAAAGCTGAGTATTTATATTTTTACAAAAAGAAAAAAAATCTTTTCTTTGCGTCTTGAGTCCAAATTTTTAAACCACAATCACGAAGGAAGCTTTGGGGAGTTGGACTGATGCCGGGATTTAGTTTTTTCTTTTTTAAATACAAGTCAAATCCGTTCTTGTTCAACAGATTCTACGAAGACGAAGGCAGTGTACGTCTCCTTCCTTAAAGCAGGAGAATGTGAGTACCAGAATATGAACTGACATCCATCCACCTTGTACAGGACACTCAGAGCGGAGTCTATGTACTCACAGTGAGTATTGTAATATATTTTGCAGTGTCTGTCTGGCGAGTGAGTAGACCCTCCAGGATAAAGAGAATGAGATGGCTAATGTATGGCTACTTAGAGCATTTACGGTAAATTTGTATGTAGTTGCATATCCTCCACACGTAATACCTTCCCTTGATGTACATGACCAACTAAGTACAATGTCGAGGGACAAAAAGAATTCCATACACGTGGTTATATGCTAAAGACGTAGTAGAGCCTTTTACATATCCGTATATTATTATAATAATATAATTGCAATGAAGTGACTTGACTTTACTACGTTATGAAATGATTCTTGGACTTGCTTACTTGTTTGAACGCGAGCTGAGCTGTGGTCTTCCTAAGCGTGGGATTGAATTTGTGCAAAAAATAAAACCAGTCTTGTCAAGAATTGCGGTCTCATTCTCCCTGAGGCTCCTCTTCCCTTATCATATCATCATTACCATTACCTGAGCCATGTAGCATTAGTCGCTTTAACTTCTCAAGACAGAGATATTAATGCTGTGGATCGCTCAGGCTCACCCAACAGCAACGGCTCATCGACATACTCTGTCGGCACCAGAGACCCTCTCCTACATCCGCCATGACGTGGTTACTACGACGGCTATATGATTTTCTACACTTACCACTTACTTAGTTACCGCAGTTCAGCTGATAGTATGAAACAGTGCGTAATGAAATTACTATTACTTTAACGCTTGAATGATGGGTAGTAGGGAAACGGAGCTCCTGTGTGGTTTACCCACTCCACGCCTGGCTCATTACACTTGTCAACTAGTTAACTAGGGGATGTCCTCCGAGACAAGGTAAAGTTTAAGTCAGTATTTCCCTATCAGTCTCACTGACCAACCATGCTTTTTAGCTGATGATGATACTATTGCACATTGAGATGGTTTATACCCATAACAAGAATGTTAGTGTCACAGACTATTTTAAATAAGGCCAGAGTGAGCATCTACCACATCTCCATCTAAGCATCTACATACATATTACACCACGATCTGAGAACCCACACTCGCTCCCTTATCTCCATTTGTGGTAATGTATCTATTTTGAATGACGCAGTCAATAAACTGTAACCGATTAGAATACTTTGCTAAAACTGGGTAAGCATTTACTATCTAGACCAAGAACTAAATAAGTCAAATAAGTAAATACTTGTCAAGTTATTGAAGTTATTTCTGATTGGTTTGTTAGGAATTTCATTTGGGAGCAAATTATGTAGTTCGTAAAACAAGGTTACCGATGGGCTTTGCATGCATAGGATATTATGGATGTGGCGGGGTGTCGGGACGTGTTTATATAGCGTACATAATTCTTAATTATACAGCAAAAGCACGTAATTATTAGCATAATTATCCGTATAGATAGATACGTCAGCAATACAAATCAGGATTTCGTCTGTGTAAATGCAATGTGTCCCAAGTCCGTCATGCTAAGAAATGGATCATGGGATGGACTTTGGACGTATTGCATTGACACAGAGGGTGTTATAATAGGAACTTGGATGGAACTTGGAATTCTAGTCGGGAAAGCTAATTTTAAAGACTTCATAATTCATCATACATTTCCGCGACCCAGTAGTGCAGTGTTTATTTGCATAATAATAATTATTATTACTCCGCCATAGATTAAGTATTAATGTAGACGCACGGCCTCCTTTAAAAAAAAGTATTTGTGTGCTAATACTACTCATAAGTAACTGTGACATGACGATTTTACGATTCAATTTGTGTACGACCGTTCCACCACAAATCCTCAAGCTGAGAGAGAAGATATAATCCACGAATATATACACACACATGAAGTTTTTCAGTACATTATTGCGTGCACGCTCAGCTTTTTAGCTGTAATCCTCAATCCACACAAAGTAAAAGGAAAGGAAGGGGGCTTCGAAAGTGAAAAAGTTCATTGCCTCTCGTACAAAATACCATGTTGGGTATGTATGCGAGCACACTACCTGTCAATTTGTTTGCTACTTTGGTTCACAGTGTACAACGGGTGGAGAGTCAGACCTGTCATTGACAGTTGTTATTGTTCAAATACAACACAGAACGGTATTATATATTCTAGTGTGCCTTAGATTTTCAAATTTAAATTAAATCCGAGCAGTGAATTTGAAAGCCATTATTTTCCTTTTATTGTATAAATATTTTAAGATGGGATTAATCTATTTTGCATCGGACTCAGAATCTGGCTCCCTTCATGTTATCCCATCAAACTTTCAAAAAATTCTAAAATATCCTCCATATCTTCCTATGCAGTCTGGACGTTGACGTCAACTTGCTTCTTATATACATACATACTCAAGTTATTGGTTGGTTTCTAAAATAAGAAAATCTCAGTGTGCATTTATTATTTGTTCTGTTTTTCCTTGTCTAGGCATCAAACCACTTCCCATGCCCAACATTAAGTACTATTGAGGTGCAAGTCTGTAGTCCATCGTCGAATTTGAAAAAAAAATAAACAAGATTTCCTCCTGTAGAACATTAACCATTGAAATCTTTCCGCGTTACGCTCTGCGGCTTCCATTATGTATATTCTGTCAAATTGAAAGTTTCAATACCATTACCCACGAATTACCCATGAAGCCCCATTAATGAAGCTTTTTATAACCAACTACTTTACATCTCATCACCTATTTTATTACACTACCTAAAAACATTGTATGCCAACTAAAGACGCCGCAGATGAACACTCGGAGAAACTTGCTGTCACCGCAAAGTTCGTATTGTACTTTGAGCCTACCGTTTTTATTAATTTTTATTATTATTTTGACACTTATACATCCTTCGAAGTATATTGTAGGCCACATTTTTTGTGACAGTACATGTTTTAAGCAGATAATAAAACTGAGCATCCACGGAGGCAAATAAAAACTCAAATAAGAACTAATTAGCTTGTGAAATTTGAAATGGCAAATGGTGTTCAGTACATACCGACACTTAGTAGGTAAAGGGAAGGGAACTTCATAACGATAAGAGAAGAGCATTGCAATTAGTCATTGATGCCAGTATTATCTCATGTTAATTATTACCGGCACAAGTGCGCCGTGTAGGCGTAGACGCTGCAGTCTATAATTATGTACATACCTGCCTACACACGTAATTATATGCACGTACATACGGAGCACTTATAGTTCTATGTACTCATAGAAGCAGTTCCTAGGCAGTTATAAATATGGAGTAAATACGTACATAAATAGTAAGTAGTGACTTTTCGACTTTTGTTTTTCCTAATTATGTGTTATTAGTACTTATATGT
The DNA here is from genome assembly GCA_034695205.1 of Dicyrtoma fusca. Lineage (NCBI taxonomy): Eukaryota > Metazoa > Arthropoda > Collembola > Symphypleona > Dicyrtomidae > Dicyrtoma > Dicyrtoma fusca. The sequence continues at coordinate 114,704 of JAQFZC010000020.1, forward strand.
ATGTAGGTATGTAGCATTTATCAGACTTACAGTTCCTCGAAGACGAATGATGTAATCCTGTAATGCTGAGCTTCGACTGAATGATCCCTTTTCATTAGTATGTAGATTAAGATCTTCTTCCTCGTCCCCTGGCTTTTCATCTTCATCCCAACTTCGAAGTAGCTTGTAATCAACAGACTGTGCTAAATGAGATGACATTTAAGACCAGATGGATAAATCACACTCGCAACCAGCATAGAAATTCCCTTTCTATCACACAAAATCAATAACGTATATCATGAACATTAAAAACAAATTCACAAATGTTAACTTGTGCACACTTCTATACGGACTGACATTTAAATTCAAATCTCTAGTTTGACTCTCAATCCCGACAGCCACCTTGGCAGGCCCACTTTCATGTGTTTTATCAAGGAATTAAAACTGGCGTTGAATTATTCCATTATTTGTCCAGACACTGAGGCAGAGACTATGAGACACTTTGCCTGAAATAGGATTATATAGACAATTTAATGCTCTCACACACACATGATCCACAGCATTGTACATCCAGACAGCCGTTGACAGTTGAGCGTTTCAATGAAAGTCTCACAGCAGGTGTAGAGAACAAGAGTGTATTGTTTTGTTCAGCTTTTAAAAAAAGATGTTGGCTTATTTTCTAAAGAATGACGGATGGTACTGAAGCATGCACTGATTGCAAGGAATCCAACTCGAAATAATTAAGTGACACTATAGCGTGGGTACACTGGAGTTACTCAATCCTTCCCACTACACTGCACTTTTGATGACTTGAGTAATTTTTTTCTTATTCTGTTGCAGTTTTTCAAAAAATAATGTTATTTTCACGCACAACTGCTACCAAGTACCTTGGTCAGTTCTACTACACACAGGGGAACGAAGTGATGGGTGGCTGTTGCTGAGAGTGTTTGTATGTGTGTGTGTGTTTGTGTGCTTTTCAGATACGCGGTAGAAACACCATTCCATAGGCAAGTCCTGAGTGGAACTAAACTAGAAGTATTTTCATGGCCATGATGTGACTGCAACTTGCTTCATACAAGCTGGATAGTAAACAGCAGTACATATGATATTCTATGTGGCTTTGATATTAGACTTGGTTATGAAGAGATATTCCTTTCAATTCCATTATACTTGCCATTACTCAAAAGTGAAAGTGAACTTTTTGGTTCATTTAAATCTTGGTTGGCTTTGCAGTTTCTCTTTTGAGTGTACTCTACTGCACACACTGGGATGAGAGTACTTCGTGGACTCGAGTCAACAGCTAATCGTACAAGCATGGGTGGAATAGATTGAGGGGGGCACACGACTTCCTCTCCTGTCAGCACTCACTCGTCATAATGCAATGGGAAAGAGGAAATTATTTTACCACATCACAAGGTAAAGTGAATGAACAAAACTCAAAAGCATTTCAGTCCAACAAATTCCCCCGCACACATTTTTATACACACTCATGAACTTCATTGCCACCTTGCAAAGTCCGTACGTTGCGTCTTACGCCAAAAAGTCGTAGCAGAAGATGAAGCTCCTCCTTTTGTTATGCTTTGCAATAATGCACAAGTAATAAAATCCTTCACCCGCCACAACCGCTCTAGTTACTACGGTTGTTGAAACGACAGAGACGGGATTACTTCATTTCATCAAAAACTAATAAGTAAGTATAAAGGAGGTACTTGCGTCGGTCCCTACCTAGGTACGTTCAACCAGGGACTCCGTCCGTCTTCACCTGTCTACAGCAATGAAATTCATCAAGCCACTGTGAATACAGGGATTCCAAATTAGTAAATTTCTTGGCAACGTTTCCTATGGAACAGCAGAGCAAGATTTGGCCATAAGACATTTTCGTAATTAAGATAAGCAGTTATTTGTAAATCCATTTAAACCTTACAAGCCTACGGTCATAGAGTGCATAGTACATATGTACATGTGTATCAGTGGTGTCAAACCGTGTTATATAAGAATAAAATGGAGCATGGAGACTGGAGCGCTTGAACAGCAAGCAATTAGTAGTAAATCTTGTGAATCCCATCACCAACAGCACCTGCATACCGTCGTCTTTAACAAAAAATCTGAGAGACTTTGCATACGTCATCCTGTGTATGTAGTAGTACGTCAGGATCCAAATACTACCAACTGTATGAACAACGTTAGCATAAGCTCCGCCATCAACAGCCACTGTAAATGTTCATGTGATTTTACGTCTTGACTTTGACAAGCGTTTGTTGATTATTCCTTACAGTGCAGAGTAGAATCGTTATTGCATCGTTAAATAGCACGATGCTTCATTTAAGTATTCATACCTCATACTTCAGACTTTTATTTTCTTAACGCCAATTCAACAATAGTGGAGCTAGCTGTATGTATGTAGGTAGGTATATGCATCTGTAGTTTCTCCGTGAATATTATATTGCCTTGAAAGAACACACACACTAACTCACTGGTATAGGTGCACGACACTAACTGTCCGATCAGAGACCAGAGGCATCTACTACTTATTTGTCGATGCATAAGCTAATATTCCAAAAATTCAAATTTTGTTACTTTGAAAGCAATAATCCATTAAGGTAATTTAAAAAAGTAGATTTGCTTATTTAACACTCGCAATTCATTTATTTATCCTAAGGGATGTTCAGCCGAGCGACTTAAATTGGAATTATTGAGTCATCGCAGCTGTATGCACGTTAGATGCACTAGGTGCTGTAATTGTTTTCTGAGGTAACTAGACAACAAGACAACCAATTCAATTTTCTGTATACTTCAGACGTTGTTAGCTTCTCATTAATTCTTATTTCAGACGATGGGGCAACTTCGCTGTCGGAGCTTTAATCCCTGATTATTCAGTTAATTCAAGGCGATTAGGCTTAAACTTGGTCGTTCATGGGATTGCAGCAGAAATACATGTGCCAATGGCCTTTATTATACTAAATGAAAATCGGCCAAAGCCCTCGCTTGAGGACGCATTGTGTGATTCATACGTATTGCGTACAATGTTTTTACGAATGCTGACAGCTGATCCACAACTGACCATCTTATTTAGAGTGATGTACAAGACCAAAGCATAATGAATTAGACCCTGCTAAAGCCACGTGGGGATGAAATAAAAATGTTGGATTTTAATTTATTCCGTTGTCAGAACTTAATTACACATTTCGAAAGTCGAAATCGATCCAATCTGGTCCGGTCCAGCTTTTGAATATCCGCAGCCCCTACCCCTGCCCTGACGAGCCTTGAGACAGTTTTACTATATTAAAGCAAATGCTTACAAGAAAGTAAAGTGGAAACATACATTATAAATTTTGTATACAGGTGTAATATTATAATAGTAGATCAAAAAAGACAAGTAAGGTGACGGCTACCTGACCGTTACCTTGCGCTGCGTTGTTACAGAGGCATGTAACATTGTAAGTTGCAGTAGAATTCATCTTTTTATCAAAAATCATTCCATCGTATGTATGTTGGTTTTGCTCATAATCCTAAAGCTTTATGAACCATTACGGACATTAGATTTAAATGAAAAATTGAATTCTATAAGGCTTTAAATTTTCTAGAAAAACAAACAATTAATGTACATACTTACAAATAATAGGCTGATTTTCTATTACATATAAATTATGTAACTCGAGAATAGTACACAGGACACAAGGCGGTAGACAAGAACGTAATACAATTAAATCATTTAAAGCTCTAGCTGAGACAGAGACAGAATTAATACATAATATAATTCTGAAGAAACAAAGTTTGAGAAAGTCATGAACGATATAACAGGTGGACATAATTTTGTACTTTTTTAAAACTTGCCTTGAATTTTTTAAAATTGTCTACCTAATTCGATCATTATAATAAATTTTTGATGTTTTAAAACTTCGTGATTCTAATTACATAATCATCTATCTTCAAATTTTTCAAACTGCCGACGATACCTAACGCTAACTTCCGAAGTATAGGGAAGGTAAATATGAAAAAAAGACAATCATAGCTGCATAGTAATCCCGCACATGTAATAACAACAGTGAGTTGAATTCTTCAAGATTGAAATTCAAAATTATAGAATTGTATGCAGTTGTTACAGATTCAGTGTATTTACGAACCCTTTCACTTCAAAAACGTCCCTTGGCCTACATTAGCCTCTAGCACCAAACGCAACGAAGAATTTCTTTGTTATTTTTCTCCTTGACACATTCATCCGCTGACATTCGTTGCATTAAAGCTAAGGAGAAGGACTGACTCAACCAGATGGACGCAATTTGGTTTTAAATTATGAACAGCCCCTGAGTTTACAACCTACAATGCCTTAATTCAATTTAGTATTTTGTATTTTAGGCTATTTGTCAAACTTTAAACCCGAGCAAACGATAGTAATGATCATTCAAAATATGTCGATTTTAAATATGTTATGTATTAAATGTGCATATAGGCATAAGAACATACAAATTAAATATTTATAGAAGTACGAGGAGGTAATGTGATTATTTGTGATCGACGATGGAAGCCAAAGTTTATTTATTTAACTTTATTTTGGTCTCAGGTTATACAGTGCAACGCATTGTTTTCCAATAACGGATCCCACAATATCGTACACATCAAATCGGTATATTAAAGCAATCCATAGCAAACAAGTCAGCAACAAAATATCAGTCAAAGTGAAATATAATATGTATACAATTAGGAAGGATAAAGGTGCTAAAAAAAGTGAACGTAACTGTAAATTGTAAAATATCGGTTTTCATTTTCATTTGCAATTTTTGTTCCTTTGTGTACAGTATATATTATATCATTTAGTAGTTGCGCAATAACAAATATAATCCGTGCAAAAATCTAAAACATAGATATAGAGTCCAATGCGTTAATCTTGTTGAAGGACAGTGGAAGCCGGAAGCTTTGTTAATAAAGTTTGTCGTTCTCCTTTTCTCTCAAATTTCCAAATAATACTGAATATGGCTGAATATAACTAAATGTCTCCTGAAACCGGATCTTGCTCGTTATGATTGACGGAGTTTACAATGAGAAAAATCTGTAGAGATATCAGAATATCTGTAACTGCACAAAATAAACTGTTTTAATGGATGAGTACACCCGATCGTTCCGGCTTATAAAATGAACTCACTAAGCTTTTCAATCTTTTGCCCGAAGCGTACAAAAAATGGTGGTATAGTATTACTTCATGCTAATACATACATAAAGGATATACATATCTTGTAGGTTATAAAAAACTGAATTGTTTTCAAATTGTATCGTAATACGTAAATCAAACCCTTTAGTATTTTCACTTTTCAGATTTTCAGAAATCCATGTTTTGATAAAATTAAGTGACAAAGTGAAACTGAAAAAATGAAAAGGCACTCGGTTTTCCCTTAATATTTCTTCACAAGAAGGATGGATGGATTTGTGTTCACTGAGCGAACCTTGCGTAGTGGTTACAGGGATTATCTCCGAATTTAATGCAAACAGAAAGTGAAGCACCTAATCCTTTGCTGGACAATCGCCTTTTATTACAGGAACATGCCATCTTAACTTCGACCACTAGAAACAGACATCCTGGATTGAAAAATGAAAGGGAAAGCGGCTAATTCATCAGTTAAGACCAGACCAGTCCCAGTCCTCCACAGATGATACTGTCAAGCCTCAAATAGTTCTTTTTAATTTAAAATCACTGGCCCCTACTTATGTATGTACACTCATATGAGCACATATATTTTGCTACTGGCAGGCTGTAATCCAAAAATAATGTCTTGGCAACATTTCGTTGGCATCGTCGTTGACTGTATTACAACATCATAGCGTTTGGTGTCTTTATTCTTTGTACGAAACCAACCCAAGGGACCCAAGTATGCAGGTACTTGCATCTAGTGCGTACAACGAGTATTTACTTACAGTTACTTACAACAAGTATTTGTATACCTACGTTCACTTTTAATAACACGCTCACCGACTCCTTAAGAGCGTTAACTTCCTAAATGTTATGAAGGTGGCCCATCGTAGACAAGGGATTTCATGGGTACAATAAGATTATGCTACACATAACCCAGAGCCAATCTCAAATGAAGAACCTGGAGAAAGGAGTCCACAGTATTAGGTCAAGGCAGAATGTAGTTTTAGGGCTTTTCTGTATAAGATGGTTGACTTGCGGAAGGAGTATAAAACTACTACCCTATACCTGGACACTTAGTTCCTGATCCCGTTTCAACAAGTTAGGTTTGTACTCTGAAACTCAGTGTCTCAGACCCATCATCGCTGTAGTGAACATCGTCACAGTGTTAACACCGGCATAGATTGTCTAGTGAGTGTAATAATTCAAAATTTTGAGAATGTTAAGTGTTTCATTTGTTCAGGTAAGAAAAAACGAATACATTTACCGTAGGTTTTGAATTACATTTCTGCTACTGAAACCACTTCCATTCAAATACAAGTGTGAAAAAAAACACGCGTAAATTGTTTACATTTGGGTACACTTGTTTTCAACTGCACAGTTAAATGTAAATTTTGGTGTGAAATTATGAAGTGCTTATTTTGAAAATACATAAATGTAAATCATGCACACAGGTTATCTTACTAGCAGTGGCAGTCAGCGCTGTTCCAACTAAAAAGGATGAATTTCAAACTCCGGCTCAGGATAGAAAATGGGGGAAATTTTTCGGGGAAGAGGAGAAGCCACAGTTTGAAATAAATCCAAATTTCGGATTTCGAAGTTACCATCAAATTCGTTACGAGCCCATGACGATTCCATTTGAGCAGCCTGTATACCCTCCAATGGACATGCCGTACGGTCCAGCTGGAGGCTATGGTGATGGTGGCTACGGCGATGGGGGATACACTGTGGAGGGAGGCTACGACGATGGATATGGCTATGAATCTGTCAATAATTTCCAAGCGGTTCAGTATCCTGAAAATAATAATAACAACAGTGACGATGCCATGGCTCCAGAGGACTATCTTGAGTCAATTCCACCAAACGAATACAGTTCCAGAAATTCCAGGCAATTGTCATTCCGTAAACGGTTCTTGTCGAAACCTTATTAGCTCCACAATATCTCATGCTATAAGCAGTTATGAAACAAGTAATGGGGAAGCTCGTTCTATTTCTTGTTTATTCCTCAGTATTTATTATTTATTTGTTGTCTGATTTATTGTTAAGTTTTGTTATTGCTAATTGTTCATGAATTATTCCTATTAAATAACTCAATAATCATCACCAACATTGTATACAAAATAATTATGGCGTCATACTACATGGCATCATATTATATTAAGCATGGAGTATTGTTTTGACTTTGTTACCATTTGAGTATTTATTGTCCATTCAAAGGGCAGATAATAGTGTTGTAATTAATAAATAAAATAAACCCAGACTTACAATTTTTAACTTACTTACAACCGAATTTGGAAACAACCTTAAATGATAAACCAGATTACACTAGCTCATTATGGATTAAGTGGATTATACGAGTATTTCAAAATCATTCTCGAACAATGATACACAAGACATAAGTACATCAACACTATTTATACAAGTTGCTACTTCATATACACTTTATTAAGTAACTTTGTACAATTACAATAGGCATACGCCTCGGTATACAATACAAGACATATATGTTTAACTCGAGTTTTTATATTTTATACGATATTTTACGTTAGTTTGTTTGGTTTCCATGTGTGCTTATACATTATATAAAAGTAACTTAAGTTCGACATACACGTTCATAGGCAATAGGAATAAATGAAGAAGCTAAAAAATTATTAGTGAACGTGTATTAAATGCTTATTGAGTCTATTGTGCTGTAGTTTTCATTGAAGGTGCTGTGCTAATTTATATATAAACTACAAAATCGGATTAAAAAAGGTGCACCCTACTAGTAGGCCTATGCATGTCCTGCCTAGTGTGAAGCAGAAAAAACCAGCAGCGCAGTCCCTCGTTTTTATACATTTAATTTTTTATTTATTTTATTTTTCTTCGTATCGGCATCGACATACAAGCATGTAGCATTGTCTTTTTGTCACGCACAAAAGCATTTGAAGTATCTCCAAATAAATACACATATCGCTATTGAAGATGCAAAATGGCTGGTCCCCTTTTCTTAAAAGCAAAATGGCCCGTTTCCAGTTTTTATTATATACATTGGTAGGTAGGTACTAAAAAAAAGCTATGTAGCTATGTCATACACCTGTCACCTGTAAGGCGTCAGCGCTTTAAAGCTGATTCAACAACCTTGTTTGAACGTTTTTAAAAACTGTAAAAGTACCTTTTTTGCACTTTTTTTAATATGAAAACAGGTTTTGCACCAGTTCGCAAATTGTGACACCCCGCAGTTTGCATTATGTAAAAATTTACGTTTACATCAAAAAAAGCCTTTACATTATGCATAAAAAAACGTTTCGCACCTGTAAAACTGAGCTTTGCCCTTTTAAAAAATATGTAACCATGCAGTTTTGAACTTATAATTCCAAAATAGAGTGATAGCCTTGAAATTACGTTTTGAACTAATTTTTAAGAGAAAGATTGCCGTATTTCTGTGAAGTATAAAATTCAGTTTTAAATTTTTTTTAAAAGGCTCCAAACACTGCATACTGCATTGTCTTACCCATTTTATGTTAAAGGGACCTGTAAAGGTAAATGTTGAAACCCGTCTTCACGTTGAAAAAGAGCTAACTGTACTTTGTCATTGTTTTTAAACACGGGCAAAAGACGTTTTTAGAAGTGCTGATGTATTAAAGGTGAGTGGTAATATTAGTGTCATATTTTTAAAAAATGGAGATCGGTCATTTAGCTTTTAGTACGAATTGGAGTCCCGCAATTTTGCATCTTCAGTAATGATGTGTAAATCGTAATGTAGATTATCATTGAATTACTCATTTAAAAAACTTGCAATTTCCTACCTAAAATTTTAGCCAAGTATGATTGTTAATGGCAAACTTAATACAGATATTATTCTGTTAAATCTGTCGTTCTGCTTACTACAGCGCGTCTTTTATGCAGCGTATAGGCTTCTTAAAATTTCCTTACCAAATTACAAGCCAAGTGTGATTATTAGTAGTTAAGTACTAGTTAGTAGATTAAGTTTGTAAGTTGTTCTAAATTTTAATTGGTGTAATCTGTCTTAAATTATAAGCACTGTTTTCGAGACTAGTTAAATAATTTTGTGCTATTCTTGTGTACATACCGTCATTGACCGAATAATCGCCGCGGCGATTATGAGTCTCAAACCCGGCGATTATTTGAGCCCCGGTTATTATGCGTTCATGCATAGAGCTTTAAAATTATGATGAATAGTTTTGTGAAAACGCAGTTTGTATTGTGAAAACTATCACAAAACTACTGCGCGTTCACAATCACAACTTAAATTGCTAAATCACTGTTACAATACAATTTCAATTCATTTTTTTTCTCGTTTTCTCACTTGGCTTATATAGTTAGTGTAACTGCAAAAATAACTTAAACTCAACGTGAACTCACTGGACTAGGTCATTACGTGATGAGAATTGTTTTCACAATCATTACTGGAATTGCGAATTGTGAAACCAAAAAACGCAATTCACAATTTTTAAAGTTCTATTCATGCAAAAATATATAATTCTCAGATTACCTAGAAAAAGTCCTGAAATTTAAAGCCATAACCATCAGAGTGTGACATTTCATTTCAACTAAACGTAATTATATATATTACAAGTAGAGCAATAAAATAATATTATTCATTTAAAACTAATAATGCTATGTAAGTATTTAAATATACACCCTTTCCGCAGTACGAAAATTATTGTTACATGCAAGGAAGCCTAACTGCACGGGCTGCCAATGCATTGGTGCATATTCCGAATAAGCGCCCCGGCGATTATTTGAGCCCCAGCGATTATTGAATATAGCATGTCTAGACCCCGGCGATTATTTGAACCCCGGCCCGGTGATAATTCGGTCAACTACGCTAAGTGCTTTTGAATTGGAGTGAATAAAACCCAGAATAGTAATAATAAAACAAGCGCTTTCCTTCCGTGCTGGTGGACAAAAAGAGCTACCTATTATTGTAGCCTGCAATGCTCGGGTTTCGATAAACCGCACAAGAAACAAAATATTGAAGATATACAGCTAATCACCAAAATCCTGGTAGGCGACAACCGACGTGTATGGTCCTTCCGCCATAATGTTTTCCTTCTTGGCTGCCTTGAACTGCATTTAACTTAACTTTTTTGCAAACTTTGTTCATCGCATCAGCAACAGAATATGGTTCATACTGTAACGTCAGTTACTGTATTCACATACGATTGGTTCGAGATAAGATATGTTCTTTTAGATTCGGTGTCTATACAAATAATAATATACCTACCTACATACCTACTAGTAAAAGTCTCAAAGTTCTGTTCAGATCATAGTGGTCGGAAGGTGAGCGACGTCAACCATTCTGAAAGCATTTATTCACTATGATGAAGACAGTGTACATATTTACTGAACGTATCCACATTTAATGACATTAGTCTGAGGACGAACTTGAAACTGAGTGGCAACTTGACCATCCGTGAAAGTTTTGCCAATGCAATAGCTCAATCAACCTTTCGCGATTGCAAATAAACTTAGGTAAGTAGTATTTTTTAGTTCGTTTTCCAAGTTATTTTTAACTCATGCGGGAATATCGAGAAACCCTATAGCCGAGAACGTTGACAAAATGTTTGTTCTTCTGTTTAAGTTTTTACGTTATGAAACAATGCAAGGCTTGTTCAAGAGTTCTTTCAATGAATTAAAAGTTCTAGATTTCGGCTTTCTGTTTGGCCAGTAAGACCTCAAGTCGTTGTTCTTTCAGTTGCACTAGTGAATATATGATGCAGCATCGTACTCGATAAAAATAAATGGCTTTATGTGACCACTGTGCAAATTTTTATATGATTATAATGATTGGTAATGTTGGTATCTTTTTGGAACTTAAAAAGAACCTTTGGCGTTTCGAACTGTACAATTTGTAAAAGTATTAATCTATATTATTGATTGTAGAAAAGAACGTTCCCGGATAAAACGTTCCCAAAAAAACAGGACGATGAAAAAATGTTCCCAAGCTCCATGTAGGAAAAAATGTTCCGGAGTGCAAAAACAGAAATACATATGTGTGAATAGTATAAAGATGCGCTTTTCCTGTATGTTCTCGTCTAATGTCCTTCGAATTAACCAAGAACCTAGCTACTACCTGGCGAAGGCGAATTACGGTATAAAATTTTAAACTTGCTACTACATTTGTGCTATTAAATACCACATAATAACATAATTATAATTTTAATCAATTTAATAATTTCCGTATATGACGGAAGCAACCTTCTTGGTAGTGAAATCCTTTTTTCATTGCATTTATGAATTCAACAATAATTTCTTGTTTCATTGGGACGACTACTGTGCTGAATACTGATCATTGGATCCGTTACTGCTGTGGAAGTAATAATTAGCGCACTTTTACACTGTTTTGCTTGACACAGCGCCACCGAAAACAGAAAGAATTATTGCTTTATTGCTGAATGTAGACATACAACGAAAGAAATACTTTCACTACAACGAGGCTACTTACGTCATTACGCTAATTAATAAATTGAATAAAATTTTTAATTATGTTTATATGGTATGCAATTGCAGAAATGTGGTAGCAGGTTGAAAATTTTATATATGAATTCGTCAGGTAGTAACTAAGATCTCAACTTAGGTAGGAACTAGAAACCCTTAAAATCGAAAAAAAATACATTAGGGGTATTCACTTATTCTCTGCAACGCACTGCAAGCTATTGTTATGTATCCGCTACAAAGTTTTCAGAGGCCTGTGCTGCAGAGCAGATTTGAGCGGTATCTTTTAACATGCTATGATTTTACAGAACTTACAGCTAGTCGAGAGTATCTGCTGGCTCAACAGTGGGGCAAGGATTTCTGCATTTGGGGGCTCATTTTTACCTCCTCTGTTTGCTCGTTACTCAATACAGCGCCTCTCGTACTTCCACCATGTGGAGTAACCTTACTATCGAATTCTCACATTGGTCTATTCTACGGTTCATGGCCCCAAAAAATCCAATGCTACAAAAACAAAATACATATATACCAAGATAATTTAGTTGTTGTCTCCAACATAGCTTTCGTAGTGTTAAGCTTGGAGGATATGTTGTTGAAATATATTTTCGGAAAATTGTTATGAGATTATGTTAAAAGAGTAGTTTTTAATTTTAAAATTGTTTTTGCAAAGTTTCCGAGTAAAAGGGTGGCGTAGAACTTACAATTGTCCTTGGTTAGTGATTATAGTTTCAAGAATTCTAGTAATATCCTGATTAGCAGCTTCTTCGGGGCGTGGTGGTATTAATCCTCGTCTTATGACTCAATAACTCATGTTTTTTTGATCGCCAAGCTCGTATTTGGGATGCCGTGACACCGAAATTCCGTGCTGTCTGCTCAACGGAATTTGATTCCAGATATTCTAGAACTTCTAATTTACGTTTTATAGGATAACTATTACGTTTAGACATACCTGCAGTACACCATCTTTAAAGATGGCAAAGCCAACTATGATTTATAATGTAAAATAATAAAAGTAAATTTTTAAATGCACTCCCTCGACAGAAAATGCAAAATATTCGACGATCAGGCCTTCCATATTTCTTGCTGAATATTAAAACGTCGAGGCTATTATTGGCCGTGCATGTAATACATAACGCACAGAGCGGTCGGTGGAAAGTTGCAGGGGCGCTACAGGCCTATAATGGTCGATGGTCCAAAAAAGGACCCGTCTTATATTAGAGACCCGCCTTCTATTTGTAAAACTCAGTTCAACCCCCGCCTTCTATTAGAGACCCGCCGTCTATTGGAGACCCGTCTTCTATTAGAAGCTTTACGGTACTTCAGAACCGTAGACAAAACGTAAAATAATAGATATAGAGGTTGGTACATATATTAGTTGTACTTGTAATTAGTATTAATAGAAATAAAGGCTACTACAGTTGTTGTATACTGCATACAAACAAGATAGTTTTAATTTAATTGTATCTTACAATATTATAGTCCTAAACGGTATAAAGTAAAAATTATAGGAGAGATTTAGAAAAAAAATTATGTTAGAATGAACACTATATCTTCAGTGTATCGCAGATAAAACAAAGGTTGACACGCAGTAATCAACACTGTAGATGTCTCCATTTTCATCAGTGAGCATCCAGTATGGTTCGGACTGAATATACATACAGTAGGGGATCTCTTGTAAGACAATTACTGGTTTGTCTGTAATTAAATAAACCAAGAAATATCAGTCTGAATTCGAAAAATACAACCACAATAAAAAACCAATATAAAATTTGAGAGGACAATTGTATGTATTATATTACCCGGTCGGCAATTTTTATCAAGTGTTACTTCAAGTCCGGACATGTAATCGAAACAGTAGAGTTGTGATAGTTCCGTAAACAGGGGTCCATCAAGCTCGGAGCCATATCGGAGGTTGAAGCTGAATCTTAAAACTTTCAAACCTTCAGAAAACAAAGCATTTAATATGGAATATAAAGGTAAAGGAATACAACAACCAAAACCATTATTTTTTCTTTTAACAACATAAATCTTACGTTTGAGATTACACAGAGGAATACCTGTCCTCAAAGTTTCTACTCCAGCTAGTCTTTGGAAGGCTGTTAGAGAAGACTGTCGTAGGGCCTTCAAAGTTTGTTTTGGAATGCCTGTCATTCATGTTTCACGTACAATTGCCTGAATGAAAATCATCAGGGTAAAATATTGTTTAATAAATGCTCAATCTGCAATTGTTTCTAACCTCAAATTTATATATAAGTAAAAAGTGAAATGAATTTGTAAAATGCAGCGATGATAATGCACCTCAATCAAATTCTAGGCTTAAAATTGTCTCACAGGTAATAGGATTTTAATAGTCCACGGCTCCCCACCCAACTTGGCTGTAATCTGAAAAAGCATTGTCTTACACAATGCTTTAAAACTTTTTTCCGACCATGACACCTTGTGAGACACGAGGCACTGACTCACAGGTACAAAACAAGAAGAATTCAATTTTAAAGAATTATAAGTACGTTTACCATCCGCTGCAGTCTGATGTAATACAAAACAATAAATCTCACTTTTCAGGTGAAGCGTACAGGCTCTTTTAACAGAGTTGTATCGGGATGCACAAAAACCTGGCAAAACGTAAAGCACAAGCTCAAGCCCTTGACGAAAATCCTGGACACTACGCATGAATCCATTAAGGTCAAACTGTGCCGTTGCATCGTAAGGCACACTGAAAAACAATAAAATCCTAATTAACTGCTGTATACAACAATCAGCTGCAAAAGTTTCTTGGGAATTGTAATATTTTCTTACACTTTAACCTCCTCATCCATTTTTATGCCGTATCGATTACCCGTATCTTTCAATTTGTCCACAAGGAACTTTTTGCGTCTAGCATCCATTTCTTCAGGAGCAAATACAATCCATTTCTGAATTCTATATGGCTCCATCACACCTGCATCTAAACGATTTTTTTGATTCATTTGGAGCAGAACAGAAAAGAAAAAGAAATTACAAAAAGGCAGTTTTATAAGTTGTACATACTGAAAGAGTAAAAAAACCGGTGGACATTGTTTTCAACGGGAAAAAATATCCGGCACCTTTTTGATAGAGTGAAAACCGAAATGCATAAAAATAAATCCAAATAAAATTAAACAATAATGCAATACTAAAGAAATGTATCCCTCAAAACTCTTCACAATACCACAATTAAGCTCTTCTTTT